>MQRK01224956.1:4095-14320 GCA_001938485.1 Girardia tigrina
TTCAATTATTCCTCTACTTTCATCAATCTGATTCAATTATTCCTCTACTTTCATCAACTTGATTCAATTATTCCTCTACTTTCATCAATCTGATTCAATTATTCCTCTACTTTCATCAATCTGATTCAATTATTCCTCTACTTTCATCAATCTCATTCGATTATTCTTCTACTTTTAATTCCTCTACTTTGTTAATAATTTTTTGCATTTTCAATCAAATAATTCTCTGTTTCAATTCATTTCTTCTGTAATTTTGTTTCTTTTCGTTTTGATTTATTTATTTAGCCAACTAAATTTGATACTTATTTTTCGATTCTTTTCGTAGTGCGTTCTGTAAGTTATTTTTGTGAGCTGAAATCGAACTATTTCTATTCGATCAAGTATGTTCAAATCTACGAAAGTTTGGTAATAATCAATGTTCTTAATACTTACTATGAGTTGCTGGGATGAAGCAAAATATCTGTACACAGCAATTAAACACTTGAGCAAAGGAAATTGTAAAAAAAGATAATTCAAGGAGCATGATACTTGAAAGGTTGCAAAGAAAACCGTTGAAGCAACGAAAAGTGATTATTCACGAAGATTTGGAAGAATTGACACATGTAGCTTCTTCTACCAAGTAGCATTTATTTACATTCATGGAAGCGGATAAAAGTCCGAAAATAAAGATCACCAAAGAAATAATCTCGATGAGTATTTTGTACCAAAATCCGCTTCATCTTATACAATTAGAACTGGCTACTTACCAAGGAAAACTTACTTACTTGAAAAACTTATCATAATTTAATATTTCTTTCCCTTTAAAATGTTGGTCATTTATTTCGCAACGATCCAATATTGCGTCAGAAATAAAGATAAGATTGTTGACGAAGCACCATAAACACAGCTCTATGAACCAGACTTAAACGTGCAAGTGCATTCATCTAATCGCATTTAATCAGTGGTTCTTCACAGGAAAAAAACAGGCGTTTCCAAATCATTTTTATGAATGTAGTCATTAATCATCACAACTTTTCTGTAGGAAATATACTTATTTGGGTGTGCGAAAGAATAATTTAACATTGAAATTGTATTGAAGCAATAAAAAGTTCGTAGACCAAATCATTTGTGTATTTGATTGATTGACCTTCACTACTTTCGAGTACCAGACTTAATTTGTACTGTAATGTCCACTTAACGTATGGGTTTAATGTTTCTATATTCCACTTTATAGTCCCGCACTGACGGTGGATATACGAACAGAGGGAAATATCGAAGAACTGATTCCAATCACAAAGTGGGTGATACAGCGCAAATTTTGTCTGGTACTCTTTAAAGAACGTTTTTAATTTTTTGAGATGTATGACATAATAGTTCTTCAACTAGTATATAAATAACAATCGATCCCTTGACTTTATTACCATGGAAATGCCAGAATGACGCAACCGGCTTGGTTTGTCAATAAATTCTATCACTTCTCCAACAGTCATGGGATAAAATGAATTCATTTCATAGTAAAATCAAAGGAGATACATCGATTCATCGTCGAATCTGTCAACCTCCAAATAGAAATGGTTCCTGTTTTCTATTGATCCGTACTTGACTCAAGACACGTCCATTAAATCCAAATTCTCATTAGTGTAAATCAATTGAAATGACACTGGCCAAGTGATATTTAGGAAGAAGGAAGACGTAACAGATTCTGGATGACCAGTGATCGACTGTGATAGGACACCGCGTGCACAACCGCACCACAAACGTGATCTGCTCTTTCTAAATATCACTCCGTCAGTTTTGGATCAATGGAAAGGTCTTGTAAAGTACGGATGGGTAGAGAAAATATATTGACGGATTGCTATATTTGACCTTCGTTTTACTATCACAATAAGTCTCCCGCATCGCTTCATCTGACCTGCATAATTTGCCATTCGTAACAGTCATCAACGTCTCACCGGAAAGCGTTTCGCAAAAAGTGTAGAAAATTAATTCGTTGATATTTATTTTATAATTTTAATTTTGTTTTCAAAGAATTTACAAATCCATTTTATTCATTTATCCGTGTGTGAACAACTGTTCGTTCGGTATCGTGTGTCGCTCGGTCTTATTCGCGCTGTCCGTCATTCGATACGATTTTTATTGATAGTACCATTATTACAATCTCAGCGTTTTGCCGAATGTTTCCGGTTGATTTTCGTTGCAGTTTACTATTTATTTATGGACAGTATTTCGATTTTACCCTAGCCTAATCCAGATCAATCAGTTTGAATCCGTATCACTCACCAATCGTTATTAAGTTAACCTTTAAAGAAAATAATTATCTCTCTTTTTACAACCTTACCCATAGATCTATTAGTTCTTATTCTCTCTCATCTGAAACTAAACACTCATGAAACCCGCTTGATCTGTCTTTGTTGGATAAACTTTGAGACTGCTTGCTACTTTCCAAGATTTAGGTATCCTTTAATGACATTTTCAATTGTCAGAGATTGATTGAAGGCTCGGTGCAAAGAAGTCAAATAGCAATATTATATAATAATGTATATAGGCAAAAAGAATCTTCTCTGTTTGCATTGTTCTTATAGTGTGTACCCGACGGAGATTTCCGAAGTTTAACGATACGAAGTCGTGAAGAAATTATTATTTAAACAAAATTACATAAATCACTCGGCGATAAATCAAATCCATTTGTTCCTATAAATCAAAATATATGATTTTAATATACGTATATTTAATATAATCTAATTCTTTCTCGACATCCCTACATGCTGATTTCCCAAACACAGATTCAGAAGTGTAATGGAACCGAAAATTGACAATGAAAAACCATTGCTGGATTATAAATTGAAATAGGTCTGCTAAAGCGAAGCAATTGGAGCGTATAAATTGCCCATTTTAATTAGCATGTTGCTGAATCAAGGTACTTCGTAGATCGTTCTGTGCCACGCTCCAGTGGAGGGACGCATATATATATATATATATATGTATATTTTCGACATATGCATATGTTATTAGACATCCGAATACTATCGGAGGAAAGCTCTTTCAAATCAGGGAACTAACAAAAATATTTCAGATATTTTAAGAATTAAATGCAAGGAGAATGATTTACACTTATAAGTAAATCAGTTAGTAAAACTCGATACGAAACCCCATGAAGTTGAATGATGCAAATTCCGCAATAATTTGTTTGCGAATCGCTTGATCTCGATCAGAGAGACGGCAAGATGTATTCAGAAACCGACGACTGTGTATTGAATAAATATGCCGAAATAATGTTGTTGATGTTAATAATATTAGTAATTTTATCGCAGGAATTCAAAGAGTTATTGATGAAAGAATGCAGTGCTAACTGCAGTAGTATAAATGGTGTTGGTGGAAGTCATAGTAAGGAGGACATCACAATATATATTACAACGGTATTCCGAGAAATTCTTCCTTTAAAGACGCTGTATCAGATGATGCTGGACCGCATCACTGCACTCAAATCAGAACGAGGTACCTTCAGCATATCGGACTTGTTCCTCAACAAAGAGATTCGAGCAACCATGAATGTGTACAAGACATTCCTCCAGCAATACTCCATCAATTTCGATTGGATGAGCTCCTTCATTCGGTCGAACCCGATTTGCCATGACCTGTTCAGACAGAGCTGCCCATCGAATGTGAAGGGCACTGTCGCGCCATCGATTGAGGACAGCTTCTATGCGGTGTTCTGCAGCCTCTTCTCACTGGAACTGATTGTCAATAGTAATTCATAATTATCTTATTATTGATTAAATAATTGAGGGAGGTGCAACGAATCCATAAGACATCGAATGTATCAGTCTCACCGATTTATCTTTGATAGACTTGATTATATCCTTAATTTATTATTTGCCGTGGATCATAGAGCTGTGTTGTCGTTTAAATTGACTACTTTGAGCATCTTTGGTTTGACTGGCGATAGCATTTTGTCTGTCCTTATGAATGAATGATGAATCTGAAAACTTATATTAATGAGAAGATTTTATTCCAACGTCACAATGAATAGAGCTCTGCTAATAAAAGTCGTTCTTAAATCCAAAAAGCTTGATTCTTTACATAGGCGCATTTTAAAAACATGTTTTCTAAACAATGTCCTACTATATTGGCTATCAATCCTGCTGGGTTCCCAAGTCTTCAATACATAAAAGAGATCTGAGACCTTCTGAGGCCTATATTTCATCTTGTCTCTACATTCAACATGTTTGACTGTAAACCATAAATACAGGTGTTCTAGACATGAGTGGACTAGTTGACTGTAAGTTGAAGATTGGACAAGAGCTTGTAGATATCCGGGAATAATATTTTTGTAAATTAGCAACAGGAATGGAAGTATTAAAAGAGTAAGAAGATATATTCGAATAATCTCATCAGAGGGGTTGTGTCAGGTAGGGTTAGAGTCCAAAAACTCAGATTTGTACGAGGATAGAAAGTAACGAAAAAGAAAACAGTTGATCCTCTCAACAAATCCGGAATAGTAATGTATAATGGCAAATAAGTATTATATTTTGTGTCTATGAAATAAGCCGATAATTTCCCAATTCATCGGGACTCGTTGCACTCCCTCATGGAGCCTTCAATATTTCCTCTTTATAACGATATTACCTTCAGGCTACATCAAATGTCTGGACGAGACAGACGAGTCTTATCCTAAGGCCATCGGTGAGTCGTCATCATTGTTTTGTAATAATGCACATGGATTATTGAAATTATACCATTTCTAGAAGGACTTAGTAATTTTTAAAGCAATTTTGCTGTCTTCCTATTTCATTTGTCATTATTACTATTGAAAATATTTTACTATGTTTATTTTTTCAAATAATTTTAGAGTAGAATTTTTATTTAATAATAGCATTGTAAAAAGCAAAGAATTGGAGTAGTCAGTAAAACGATTTGTATGGAATAATTGAGAAGGTCGGCTTCTGGAAGAATGGTGACAGAGTTGTGGAAGACTCGCACCTTTAATATGCAACAGTCAAGTCGATTATGAGACGTGTTCCGAGTGAAGGATAGCGGAATAAAGCGAGGTTGTTGTCATCCAAAAAATAAAATAACTTAGCAAGTCAATTAACTCATTGAAAATGCTATAGAAATAAGATCAGGAACAACTTATTGTCAGGGGTAACGATTATACGTGAAACGTTTAAACGTAAATTTACCTATTTATACGACTTGTTCTTGTTTAATGAGTCGAGAAAGTACTTTAAAAAGAATTGCGATTGTGTTAAATAAGAAAAAATGAGTAAATAGTTTAACCACATCAACAATAATGAATTAGTTAACATTTAATCTCAGCAAACAATTTATTTAGAAAATTCAAATTTAATATTATTATTTCAAAAATTAAAATCAAATTAACTTTTACATTCATTAAAAATTCATAACCTTTATAAAATTTATAAGAAAATGGGTAATTTAACATAATAAAAATTAAAACATGTTAATTCAATGTTTTTATTTTAATTTAAATGTGCAATTTATTTAAATTTAAAATTTATTTAAATTTAAAATTTCATAAAGCATATTAAAATTTTAAAAGAAAAAAGATTAACTAAATAAATGAAAGCGGCGAAATGAATATCAATATTTAAAAAAAAAGATAAACGAAAAAACAAGTAAAAAATTTTAAAGAAAAAGGGATGAAATTTTTTTTAATTAATGCGTAATATAAATGAAAGAATATTTGATCATCACGAATTCTAGTTCAAATATTGAAAGCATTGTGACTAACGCTACAATGGATATTTTCATTAATCTGTTGCTTCCTGAAAAATTCAGGAAAGGTGATAAGGTAGAAACATTCATAGAAGAATGTGAGACATTCTTTCAATTTGAGTAAATCGTAAAAGCCAAACAAGTGAGTATTATACTTTATAAATCGCAAAACATTCGTCGATCAGCATGGCAGGACCAACTAAATCACACATTCATTGAATACTTGATTTGATTTCTCAGAAGTTTAAACTACCAAAACAAGTCGAGAAATGACCGAACATTCGGTCGATCCAAACTTGTGAATTTATTTATCCTTCGTTGTATAACCTCCATGTCAGGAATCCAAGTCTCAAAATATGTTACAAGATCAACATTTCCTTGAATCAGTGATATAATAAATGATAAATATTATTGTTTCACGACGTAAAGAATCGTTTCTCTAGAGGTCCAATCATCCATATCTGCTCTGCTGAATGCTGCCAACAGTGACTTTGACCAAGTGACAATTCTTGTTCATTTTTCATGCTCAATTTATCAGAAAGCAAGCATTGTTTATACAAAGGTTCTTAGTTTTATTCATTGCTATTCCAAAGATTTGCTGTACTAACACAGAACCTAAATGTTCACCTTAACAACCACTTTAATCATTCGTATAACTGCACCTTACTCATCTGACCTTGCACTGCGTAGTTCAATATTTACTTATATGTTACGCTCATACTAGCGAGACTTTAAGATTCACTTTGCTGCAGTTATACATTAAACGAATGAATTAAAATGACGCTATAAGTAACAATTTGACTTTAAACTACTTTGCTGAAATCACAAAGAAGCCATATTTTTCTGTTGAAAACATTGTTTGCTTTCTGGATTCATCGAGTTTGTTTGATAATTAATGCGACTTGTTCAGGGAGAGTTCTTAACGACCCATAAAGAATTGAGTCTGTTAACGGGTGTCACCAGAGAGCCGAAGGCCACAACCAAATTTATTTTCAAAACAGAAGTATTAAAATTATCACGAAAGGACGACAAACCTTTACCGAGACTCCTAATACTAGTGAGTGTCTTCTCCACGGTTCTTTCTCTATTAAATACTCAGTTTTCAGATTGCCTCTATGTGACTTCACGACCGGGAAACATTAGCGACAAATATAGCGTTCGAAATGAGATATCTTTAGATACCATAACGATTTGTAGAGTCAGTGAAGATGAAAACAGAAATGGTAGTTTGAAATGGGGTCTGAACATCAGTGCTCGGGAAATATGCCAGGATTTCTACTTCAAGAATGAGCAGGTCATGAACGCGTGGGTCACGAAACTGCAGGACGCAGTTGGAAATAGGAATATCAAATTTGACGAAAAGATTCAAGTTAATATTATTTGTTAAATGATTATAATTTTACTAGATCATTTAGAAGAGATTCTTTTTAAAATACGGAGCCTATATATAATCTTATAATGATAATGTATTAATAACCTTCAAAAAGTTATTTCTATCTTAACGATGTTAGGCTGAAAATTTTTAGGGGAAGATTTTGTGAGAGGAAAATTAGTTGACACATCAAGTCCTTGCATAATTTGTTTGAGAGGAAACTGTGGTTAACTAAACTTTAAAGACGATCAACATCGACTACGTGGAATTCTTTACGGGGTATGCAATGGAATGGGACAATTGACTTTGTTATTGCCAGTCCAATCAGCCTGCTCTAGACCGGTATAGAGCATCTGCAAGCATTTGATTGGTAGAAGCTAACGTCGCAGCTAATGGTGAACACTGTAGAAACATCCGCAATTTAATTACACTACTGATTATTGAAAAGAAAAGGAACATTTGATGTTGCATAACATACAGGTTCACGAAACCGATCCTATCTATGGCACGATTGTCTGATTCATTATTGCTCCACAGATTGGAATCAACTTCAGATTTTCGATCAATGAAACACTTATAAAAAAATTAAGTAAATCAGAAGAAACCTCTAATTTCTCTTCACTCTCAAGTTTGTAAGTGGATCACAGTTGATCTACAATTATTTTGATCCCAATTTATTGTCTTAAAAGATAGTCTTTAAATGGATGAGTTTATTTTTTATAACAGTCATAAATATAAAGAATATATAATTAAATTTATGCGGCTGAAAATGCGCTTTTTGTTAAATGGAAGCTGATAAAGAATATGTAAAAAGAATTTCGGTTGTGATCAAGTTAGTTCCAGTATTGCAGTAGTCAGAATTTTGAATCATATTACATTTGCAAACACTCACATAGTTCATGAAGTGCATATAGTCAATCATAGATGTCGGATATCAAACACAGGTAGGGATACTTCCTTGGATTCGGTGGTCATATTCTTATTCCCCTCCTACCCTCGGTTTCTGGCAAGAGATTCCGCCTCGTCATTCGGTCCATCGGTCGGCATTGACCCTTGCAAGAATTTATATGCCACAAAAGATCTTCGCTTGATGAATAAATGACTTTTGAGATGTTTATTTCTTTCAGCCTTTTGTATTTTCAATCAGACCTCATGGGATAGAACTGTTGTCTGTCTTTATCAGTTCTCGAAATTTGAGAAGAAGAACTCGCATTTGCATGTAATTTATTAATCATATCGTTTTAACTGATTCTTTACGTTCTATAAAATATATTTTTATCGCCGAGTAATACTTCTGCGTGCATCGATACTTGATTTAATACCTGACTCTGATTCTTTGGTGCGCTCCTCTTTGCTCGCGTCATTCATCCTCTATTCTTCTTCATCACTCCCACGAATCACAGACCGTCAGATATTTATATGGTGTCATTATGGGTCTCCTAAGGGTTAAGAAACCATGTTATGTGGTTCTGTGGAACAGCGAGGGGTTACAAATGTTGTTTGAATCATATTTATGCAGATAAATGTCTCATGTCCTTCTGCTACTTCTCTTTTCATCACAACAATAATCTTCTTGTTTTTTAATAGTTTCTTTTCGAATCTTTTAAAGATACTTCTATTAAGACTTGGAGTTGGTTTATTTTGCACAAGGAATGTTTCGTTCAGAGGTTTTAGAAAGGGATTCCCTTTATTCCAATTAACTTTATGTGTCAGTCAGTGGCGCTCATTTTCTGAGTGATACAGTAATGTGAATGTTCTGCTGTCGCATTAAAAAGCAAATAATCTTTTAAAATGGCATTTAATAGCGTCAATTGACATTTACAATTTCCATCACAATGGTATAGCATATATGGTATAACATACATTAATTCTTAAACTGATGATTGAAATGACATTGGACGTGTTGTGATACTTATCATTTACCGGACACGTTCTGACTAGAGAGGCCGAGGATGTTGCTTGATTGAAGACGATGGGAGCTATTGGCGGGTATGAGATAGTCGCCTTCAGTCAGTGACGTCTCGCTCCTTTAGAAAATCAAAATACCTCCAAAATCTCTGCACCAGGTTGATTTTAATGTGAACAGAGATTTTAAATATCACATTTATTGATCTATATTGCTAGTCTGAGGCTTCTTACTACAAGTAGTGAGTCGCTATTTAAATTAGTCAATATTAAAAAAGATTAAGTTCGTATACCCAAATAGATTTGATAATTAAAAGAATACATAAAAATGCGAGAATTATTAACGAAATACTTGGAACCATATGTAATTAATTTAAATAATTAATATATATTTGAATGCTAACAAATTTAAATAATAATTGTAATACTCTTCCTAACAATCACCAAAGCATTTTATTACAATTACCTCTGAAATAGTTTTCAAAATAACTTTCCATTTGAATTTCACCGTGTCGGAGGTTCCACATCGCTAAATCCAGGATCACTTGATACAGCATTATGAACTAGTTGTAAGGCAGCTTAAATGTATCAGTGATATAAATAAACTTCCTTTTGTCTAAATAAAATGGAAATAAAGTAGCGGATTTAATCAGAATGAATAGATGAACGAGCAGCATAGTTGAGAAGTAAGTGATTATCACAAGGTTAAAAGTTGAGAATGTTAAGTCCATAAATAAGTAATCTACATATGTAATGCTGGTTCTGGGACCGTATAGAAACGGATCACTAGAATTGTGGTACTATAGTTTTCCAAACGTCATACGTCCCAATTTGGATAATTATCACTAAAGCTCCTTGTACTCCGTTGATGAATTGAGGCAGAAGTAAGAAAAATGGCACAGTTATATAGGATTAATTTCGCTACCGAATTTCGGGATAACACGACTTTGATTAGATGGAAGGAATCGAATTTCAAAATTATCCGGAGTTTCATTTCTTTTTTTGAACTTTTTTTGTGATAAATAAAAAGAAATAAATAAATAAGGAATAAATAGCAATATATTAGGTCGTCCAAAAAGTTTCCGGGCAGTATAACGTAATAGTTATAAATATAGTTATTAGGTCGTCCAAAAAGTTTCCGGGCACCATAGCAGTTTTTATTTTTATTTTACAAAATTAATAGGCATAAGAATAAAAATGTAATAATAACAACATCATATTAATCATCAAAGT
>MQRK01224970.1:0-21900 GCA_001938485.1 Girardia tigrina
GAAGAAAGCCCAGCCACGTCAGAAGAAAGGAAAATATCAATGTCAACACTGTCCGAGGGAATACAAGACCGCTGGTTTCCTAAGGATTCATATTCAGAAGAATCATCAAGAAGCGCCAATATCCAACGCTCAGAGAGAAGAAAACTTGGAAGAAAAGAACGAGGAAGAGCCGACATCAAACCAATCCAATCCTCAATTGCCGGACGCAACTGTGAGTATGCTGAGGATACAGCCGAACGACGATGCCGAATGTCGCACCTACAATACCGACTGCCAGCCGATTACGAGACTGCAAGAGGACAATTCAAGTGCCCATTTCGCGGTTGTTACGCGTCCACCGTAACAGCCAACTGCATGTACGGCCATGGTACCAAGTTCCATGGTTGGTCGTTCGTTACTGACAAGCCCACTGCTCAGAGGTGGAAGGCCACTGATCCCGTAGGAGGCCCTTAAGGACTTTAGTTTGAGTGGACCATCTAAAGAGCCTTAGGCTCAATACCATTACAGAGATGGGAGGCCCACTAATGAAATTTGCGGATTATTTTATTTTATTTTTTTGTATTTTTATTATTTTATTTTCGATTAAAATAAAAAGATTATTTTATTTGAAATCAAGAAGAAGAAGAAGAAGAAGAAAGACAAAGATCGAGGAAGAAGGAAAGAAATCTAATTATATATCATGGAATTATTATTGTAATGATAATTGCAATTTGAATTAAATTCAAATTAAAATCGATTCACAATAAATAATTCTGATAGCATTTGCTTGCCGACAATTCTATCAACATTCCGAACTATCTATAACCGTTCTGTGAGTAATTGTTGATGACAATTATATCGTTCAATCGTTGAGATCAAGACATTTGTTTTTATCGACATTTGTTTTTATCGACATTTGTTTACTATTGTGTTCTTCTGCATAACTAAGCTCACCAAAAAAAATTTACTTTTTGATTTGCTTAGTTTTGTTTATCATTCAATCATTTTTTTGTAAAAGTAACTAAATTATCACATATCCTCTGATTGATCAGAGTTGTTACTTTTATAATTTTTTTTAGTCTATAATTTACTGAATTTCAGCATGATAACAACCATGAACATCCAAATTAGTGAAGCAGTAAATTTTATTATTACTTTGCAAGATTAAAGTTTTTGTAATTATTGATAAAACATTATTGGTAAACATTATATAATATTTATTTGATAATAAATGACATTTAATGTAAAAATATATGAGTAATAGTTTTAATATCAATTTCTTGGAACGTCATTCACTGGTGGATGAGCAATCAACCGGTTGAATTCTTCGAAACCACCTATTAGTTGTCGATCCAATTCCATTCTTCTTCCTCTTGACTGACTGTCCAGATTATGAGAATCATGCATGCTTCCTCGAGTTCCACCGAGAGTCATAACCCATGGGTCGCATAGAACGTCTCTGGCAGTGTATCGTTCTCTCGGTTGAATGACCAACAAATGATCAATTAAGCTTCTCGCTTCTAAATATTTTTAAAAGATTTTATATTTTGTCTAAAATAACCATATAAATATTATTAAAATTATTGTTGGTAAAAATCTTTATTGCTACCAAAATATATCTTATAATAATTACTTCTTATTTAAGGAAGAGTCAGTTTATTACAAATTCGACATACTGTGAACATTAGAACTTAAAATTATGTTTCAGAAAAACATTTACCCTACGGGTTGTCCAGCACATGTTGCATTCGAGTTATATTGTTCTTTGGCCATAGGAAAGTATAATTGATAGTTTCTGTCGTCGCCCTTCTTTTTTGTTTCTTATTGGTAAAAATATGTATCATATTCTAAAAATCAATTAAACTTTTTTTTAAAAAATTCTTAAACAAATTAAAGTTTATTAATTTCGACGGTTTAACCGTCATCGTCAGAACAAATGATTTTTCAAACGAAATTTACCTATATAGTGCAGTTAATGATTATGTAATCAATACGTAATCAGTACATCATTTAAAAACTCTCAACAAAGTTGTAGAGAAAGCAGTTTGAACGTTAATTTTAGGATCCAAAGATCTTATATATAACGCTTCACTTTTAACGCTCTCACCCAATAATTTTTAAATTGAGTGCACAGCATTTTAAAGTGTTGGGAATTTATATCTCCTTTACAATCTCCTTTACTTCCACCTTCATTGCGACTGTGTTCCTGGATTCTCTTACAGAGCTGACGTGAAGTCTCTCCAATGTATGTGGCATTACACCCATTACATATATATTGGTAAATGAGATCCGAACACAATCCCAATGGCGTTGGAGATTTATTGCCGAACATGCTATCAATTTTTTGGGTACGGGATATTACTTTTAAACTTATTGCATTATCTAACGCTTTCAAAATAAAATTTTTAAATATTTTAAACCCCTCTGAATATGGCACAGTTAACACATAACCAATTCCCAAACTTTTATCATTAGTGTTGCAAGATTGCTCTTGATCTTGAACATCTAAAATTTTAGTATTATTTTTTTTGTTAATTAATTTATCAATAGTTTCCTTTGTTAATTTCCCCACTATCGATTTTGAATATCCGTTATCATATAATAATTTGTTTAATTTATTAAGTCATTCATTACATCCTTTATATGTAGATGAAAGAGCCCATGAACGAAAAATAAGACCTTTAATCATATTTCGACGATATTTTGATTCACAGAAACTGATCGGTGTTGTATATAACCCCGTGTCAGTTTTCTTTCTGTAAATCTCCGTCTCATATCGTCCGTTTTTTCTCTCAACTAATAAATCAAGAAAGGACAATTTCTTATCTTGTTCTTTCTCCATAGTAAACTTTACATTTGAATGCAAAGTATTCATATAATTTAAAAATGGAGAAATGTCTGTTTCATTTTGAAAAATCAAAAAAATA
The DNA here is from genome assembly GCA_001938485.1 of Girardia tigrina. Classification (NCBI taxonomy): domain Eukaryota; kingdom Metazoa; phylum Platyhelminthes; order Tricladida; family Dugesiidae; genus Girardia; species Girardia tigrina. The sequence continues at coordinate 2,907 of MQRK01224970.1, forward strand.
TCATCAATATAGCGTTTATACGCTAGAGGTTTCCGACCGACAAAAGAATCGATTTTATCTTCAATACTCGAAAGAAATATTGCACATCTGACGTTGCAAAACTTAACAATTCACGAAATGCAACTTCATCAAGTATACTATGATTAGTGGTATTACTTCTCCAAAGATTGCAGCACAAATCAATAGTCTCTTTCAATGGAACGTTTGTAAATAAACTTAAACTGTCGAAATTAATAAACTTTAATTGGCTTAAGAATTTTTTATTTGATAATTTGCCAATTTTATTTCAATTTATTCACAATAAACTTTTTTTGTTCATTTTATTTCTTATTTATATCTTTATTGATATTTCTTCTAGAATTATTCACAAATAGTTATTAAATATTTTAAAATTTCACTAAAACCAATTATATTTTCGGTTATGGTCATAAAATTTCATAACTACTGAAGACAATTCTAAGGTGTAGAAAAAGTTTTCGGTGAATATAAATTTTATAAACTCAAGAAATGGTAGATAAATAAACATAGACATTCAAAGTAAAGACCATCGTCAATAGTTCTTAAATCAAGTACAATTTATTTTAATTAATAGAGAAAAATGTGTTCAGAGATTTACGTTAAGAAAGAATTAAATATTTAGTCATAGTGAGTGCCTATTGTCGTTTCAGGCTTTTGCTGATAGTAACAATTATAAGCTTTAAGGGATTTAATATTTTTTTATCCTATCCTAAAATTTATACAACAAAGATTTTAACTTTAAAGATTTGAAAATCTTTTTAATAGTTTCAATTTTAACGTCAAAAGAAGTTTCAGATCGGGTGTCATGATCCCGCTTAGAGTTCGGTAGAAATTAAGGATATATATAATCGCACCTTTAGTCTAAAACTTTAATATAAGTAAAAATTATACCCATAGAAACATTTTCCCAAAATTCCATTGGATAATCATAAACTCCTTTTGTAATAAAATCGTATAATTCCGTCTGCTGTCTATCCGGTGTTCTGAATGGTGGGAATCCAGAAATAAGGATGTAAGTTATCACACCTAGGGCCCAGTTGTCAACTTCAGTACCATAGCCTACAGCAAATAAATATGCATATAAAAAGAAACTTATTTACCTTTTTCTTCTAATATTTCTGGAGCAATATATGTTGGTGTACCACATACAAGATGGGCTTGACTACCTTTGAGTATAGTTGCTAAGCCAAAGTCAGTTAGTTTAACCGATATTCTACCTTGAATATCTTCACTGATCTAAACGAAAACTTCCTAAGTAATTAAAATGATCTATTATTGTTGTGTTGTAACTTTTATAATTTTTTTATTGTTGGTTTTTTTTGTGTATGAAAATTATGTTTCAGAAATTTTTAAAAGTAAATTTTTTTTGTGTAAATCATTATATGTAAATATTAAAAACTTTTATTTAACGTTGATACAAATCTAAGAAATTATCTAGAATATATTGCTTTTCTTTCTATAGACTTAGTTTTCCGGAAATTAATGTTATTCTTTCAAGAGTTATTGAAACATTTCGTAGTTATCAAATGTGCTTGAAGACACTGCTTCATCACATGCGTCTGTCCATAACAATTTCTTCTTGTTCAATCCACACAGTTGTTCCAATGTTTTGGCCTTTGTTGCGTAGTACTTAATAAATCGTCTGTTCCTTTCTATTTGTTAATATATATTATTATATTGTTATATCTATTCCTTTCACTTTGTTAAGTTTCACTTCCTTTTATATGTCCATATCATCACAACAATGTAATAATAATGCTTCCGTGAGGGCGTCTTTTGACAAGTCATGTTTCAAGATCAAGAAGAATGTTTCACATTCTTCAATAAATGTCTCCACATTATCGCCTTTCTTGTACTTTTCAGGTTATAGTTGACCAGTGAAGATATCCATTGCAGTGTTAGTCGCCATGTAAGAGGTAGTTGCAACATCAATATCCGAATTCATTTTTTTAACACCAAACTTTTTTTCAAAATTTATTTAAATTGCTTAATACTTATATTAAAATATATAAATTGTTATGACAATAAAAATATTTTTATTTATAAATAAATATTTAATATTTAATGGTTTTCTTTTCATTTTTAATTTTAAGATATTTAATAGATACATTAAAAAACATATTTTTTATTTTTAAATAAGTATTTAATTTTTTATGATTTTCTTTTATTATATCATTTTTAATTTTTGAAATATTTAAAGAACACATTAAAAACATATTTTATTTTTAAATACTTATTTGATTTTTTAATAGTTGTTTTATTATATCATTTTTTATTTTAAAATATTGAATAAGCATATTAAGATAAAAATATTTTACCCTTTAAAAAAATAATATATTATTCTGGCGAGATAAAAATTTAAATTAACCCCTCATAATTTAAATTTCTGAATAAATAAATATTAAATTAAATAATGCAAAAGGTATTCAAAAGAAAAGAATAAAAGTAATCACTAGTATGTTTTCTGGTTTAATGTCTCGATGTACCACGTTTCTAGAGTGGAGGTAGTGCAATGCACACGCCAGGTCGTGAACGATCATCGAGGAAGTCTCTTCACTAAATCTAATATTTCTTACAATTGAGTCAAACAAATCACCACCCTAAAGTAAAAAAATTAATTTATGTATAAAAATATGAATTAATTTACTTTAACTAATTCCATTACCATAAATACTTCTCCTTCTGTTTCATAAGCGGCATATAATCGAGCTATATTGGGATGATTGCAAGCCCTTTGAATTTCTACTTCATCATCAACCATGTCCATAGCATTTACAAGTCGTTTTTTATCGTACACTTTAATTGCAACCTCTCTGCCAGTTGCAAGGTGATTTCCTTCACGCACCACAGCAAAATGACCTTCTCCAATTTTTTTACCCATTCGATATCTATTTTGTATGAAACATTTACATGAAATATCCATTTATTCATTATTCCATCATACAAATATTGATAATTATAATGGGTTACTTTTGGTGAACTTTAAATTTTTGATATTTTTTTAAAATCATATTTATATTTTAGATAAATTACAAATAATGTTCGACTAATTAAAATTAAATAATCTTTAAATAAAAAATTTAAGTTTATAGATAATATTTTTTACTAATTAAAATAAATAAGATTTTATAAAATATATATTTTATAGTAACATTTCTACCAATTAAAATGAAATAATTTTTGTAAAAATTTTAGAGTAAAGATAATATTTTAATTAAATTGAGACAAATTTTTATAAAAATTAAATTTTAAAAATTCACAATTAAAATATCATCTTCGAAGTTAAAGAATATTGTAAAGAAGATTTTGATATATTTTGTAACACGATTTAAAATAAAATTAGAATGTTTATTGTACACGGAAAGTTTTATTAAAAACAAATAAATTTTATAATTAATGAATCTCAATTAAATAATAATAAATTTAAATATTGCTAAATATATTTGTATTTTAAATTTCTAAGTTATTTTTGCAATTTTATTAAAAAACAAATTAAAAAGAAATAATTTATATTAGAATGATTTAAAATAAAAAAAAATCAAAATTGAATAAAATAACATATTTATATATTTATTGATATTATAATTTATATTTAAAATTTTGAGATCTGGATTATGTAATTAAAATATTGTTCCTTATAAATTTGTTTCAATAATGAAAATTGTAATAGAAATAAAGTTTACAAAATTATGAATTCCAATTTTAATCACGAACCTAATAATAAGAATCTACCGCAATGTTGAAACATTAATGACACTGTAATTGTGTAATCGTACTGCTCTTAAAATGATTTGAGCCAGATTTACAACATAATACACCAGCAAACCTACTAGAGAACCTTAGCATTTATACCAAAAGGATCAACAACCGTCTGTTGCTCTATACTTTTGGAAAATAATCTAATAGCTATTTTGCCTTCTAATAGAAGAAGAAGAATTTCAAATCTCACTTCAAGTATATATCTGTATTTGTAACATCTATATGTTCTATGCGTTTGCTTGAAAATTAAACTTTACATTCTTCTATAACAAAGAGTCAGACTGTCACACTTCTAAAGGTTTTGAAATCTTATAAGAATAAGTTGGATAATTGAATGTTATTTTAATATTCAATTATTGTTGTTGTTTTAATATTTGATTTTGTGTTAGAATTTAAATATATTTATTCTTGATGGATTTCGATTGTGTTCTTACTGAATATAAATATTTATATCATTAAAACAATATTTTTTATCACAATAGAAACATACTTCGATAAAAATACACTGGCATCTCCGATCCATTCGATTATACCTCTCCGTTTATTTTTGGACAAATGTTTGGTTGGAAGGGGTGTTGTTGGTCTAGACGGTACGCGCAAAGTTACAGTTTGTATTTCAGGTGCTTCTGGTTCTATATTAACATAAAAATATCAAAAATTAAATAATGTAAAATAATATTAAAAAAATAAAACATAAATAGAACAATGTATATATATATATATATATATAACCATACAACCTGTTTTATTTTTAAATTATTATCTAAAAAAACATAGTGCTAATTAATTCAATTTGTTATTGTCTGTCATACCTGTTGCAAGATTTTATTTTTAAAGAAAATGTCAGCTAAATTTTTGATTCGGTACCCCGACAAATGTGCTAAAATAAATTTGATAAATGTTTTTGAAAATATTTTGAATTTTTATTATTAATTCGTTAATACTAAAAATATTTTTGAAATAGAAATTTAATAATTTAGACAATTAAGCAAAAATTAATTTAATAACATTTAGTGCAATTAACATGTTTGTATATAATTTTTCGTTTTCGTCGTTACGCTATTTACAGCTTGTTCGCGTATATTTGATTTGACTTTTTCAAATTTATTCTTAGACTTGTCTGGACCATGCATGTGATCAGTAATATTCAATACTGTCCCTTTAGTTTCATTCCTCAGTCTTCCATCACACTCTCGTTTGACATATATCCATGAAGATGATTCATCTAGTTTTCGCTTGTGACAACGTAATCTAGTACCCTTCATAAAGCATTAGGTTCTTTCCTTTGTGTGACTTAATGATATTAATAATATTCAAAGTTAATTAGATTTTTTGTAGTTATTTAAAACAAATAAATATTTGTATTTATATATTTATACATTTTTTAAAATTATACTTCAAATATATTTAAGTATTAACGAATTAATAATAAAAAGTCAATATATTTTCAAAAACATTTATTAATTTTTTTGCGCATTTTTCGAGTTACGGTTTAAATCGATTTTCGAAGACATACCCCTGCCAATCTAGATTTTTGATTTTTAGTAAATATCAGCATACAACAAAGAAATCATTTTTATTCTTAATTTGACATAAATGGTTGCATAAAAGGGTACAAAATCAGACTTTTCGAAACTTTTATCTGTACACCAACAACATTAAGTCATTAATTAGGTAACTTCATTTGGGCAAATGTTGTCTTTTTTCCTTAAAAAGAGGTCCAACCGATTAAAGTTTTTGGAAACATTGTTGAATGGAATAAACATATTTAAAGTTACACAGTTCTTTTATTAAATGAAAATATTAAGCAAAAATATTTAATATATTATATGACTAAAATATTTCTGATACTTAGGAAATGAAATTTTAGAGCCTCTTAACATTACCTTTTTGAATCACTTCTTGAATAATGACAGGAGCTTGTCGTTTTCGAGCACTCAATTTCCTCAAAGCTTCAACTTCATACCGCTCATCTTGAGCTCTTCGAGAAGTAAAAAGATTTTCTCTCATTTGCCTTTCCATTTCATATTGCTCGCGAACTTTAAGAATTCTTTCTCTTTCTTTTCTGTCACGTTCTCTTCGAAGCTTCTCCTGCATTCAATTCGATAGTTTCATGAAATTCGCTTTATATAACATTTATAAATTATTTGTATAAAGTTTTATCAAACATCATTTTTGTACATTAATTAAACTTTCATGATAAAAGGTGTTCCAAATGAAATTTAAGGGTTAAAATATTAACATTTTTAATAACAGTTTCTATTATTCGTATTTTCTTAGAATGTAAAATAGCTTTAATAATTTAGCTACGGTCATGTACTACGTTTTATAATGTTATGAAAAACAATTGAGTTTCATATACAAACTTATAATCTTAACAATTTTAATTTTGGATCATTTTGTGTTTTGATTGAGTTCAAATGTTAGACGTTGAGAATAGAAGGTTTTAATGCTCAAATCACTGTCCAGAGGGGGTATTTGGGTGCACACCCCTAGGAGACAATTATCGTTGAGCAGACTGACCCTCTTGATTACTATACATTGATAACACTGGGTAACAAAAAAATACTTTTTGAAAATTGTCCAAGGTTTTCAGCTGAATTAGACTAATTTTGATGCTCTGAGTCCGAAAATGACCTTGGTTTTGCTCAATCAGGTCAGGTTTTTTGTTACAGAAATTTTTTAAAAACTCGATTTTTCTTAACAAAAATTACTGCCGATTATCAGGTGAGAAACCCCTGACGATTTTTCCGTTTTCTTCAAGAAACAAAAGTCCACGTATCCAAATTCATTTAGTTTTTATTTAGTCCATCAAATTTGATAAGCATAATTATACATAATATTAGTATAAAAATGAGCGTTACGTGACACAAAAGTTCAGAATTCAAGGCTTAAATCGGCGTTTCTTTGATTCCCGTGTGTGAGCAGTTACTGGGTTGTCTCTCTTCAGCGACAAGCAGTAGTCCGCCATCATGTGTGAGAACAGGAAGTGCATCTTTATACTCATCAAACAACTGAGTTTTTGGAAGGCCTCTATCATGCTGTTGATGGTATGGTTTGCTGCCTTCGTGTTCCCTAGGAAATTGCTCACCCCCTGCACAAATGATTTCCACGCGACGCACTCAAGCGTGTTCATGGAGTTTTGGAACTCTGTGTCCTTTATGAACTGCCGTATTTGTGGGCCATTCAAAATGCCAGCCTTCAGTTTCTCAATCAGTCGAGGAAAGGGCTAGGCACAGGTAGTTGAAACATCTCACATCCTTGTCCAGAGTTCGAGTAAACTGTTTCATTAACCCAAACTTCATGTGTAGTAGTGGAATCAATATCTTCTCCCGGTCAACAAGAGGTTCGTTTATGATGTTTCTCGCCCCAGGTACTAACTGTTCTCGTGCCAGCCACTCTTTCCTTACATAGTGCTGGGCTCTGTCTCGACTGTCCCACATACATATAAAGCATGAATACTTCGTGAAGCCGGACTGCTGACCTAGTAGAAAGTTCACCATCTTTAAGTCGACGCAGATCAACCATTTGTGCTGCTCATATTGGATTTTGTCGAGAAAGTACTTCACTGATTCATATTTCTCTTTGAGAGTTATGGAGTGCGCAAGATGAATTGAGGTAAACTGGTTCCCATTGTGGAGAAGCACACACACACACACACACACACACACACACATATATATATATATATGCCAGGTAGGGCTATAGCTGTATCTCAAAAAGTTGACCTGATAGAGCAAAATAAATATGATATTGGGGCTCGGAACACCAAAGTTAGTCTAAATCGGCCGAAACACCCTTGACAATATTTTGGCTGTTACTCAGTTATAACCAAACATGAAATTAAACTGAGCCTATTTAAGCAAAATTCCACAAGTATAAAGTAGAAGATCTGAGAAAATCAATTTTCTAAATTTACTTTTCATATTTGCGATTCTAAACAAACAAATTTCATCGATTCCGTTCGCGAATTGACAATTGTTCAATTACAAGAATGGATATCGGAATTGGTGTTCGGCAACTGGATATGATTGTCTGGATGCTCGTCCGTCTCGAGACGTGTTATGCTCTTTCTGGGACATTTAATACCGTATTTACATCTTTCTATTTCCTCAATTTTCGAACTCGACGAATCGTCATCGTCGTTATTCGTATTGAGAGATCATGATTTCTAATTCAAATTTACTCAAATTAAGACGAAAGGTCTTCAAACACAGTAAATCTTTTAACAAACATTTAAAACTCTATTTTTAAGTTGCTATGGAACTACACAGAAATAAATTTTAATTTTCAACTTTTCCACAAACACCAAAAAATAGAAATTTACAAAACAACAAAAAATTTTTTATAAATGAAAAAATAATAAAATTAATTTTAATTTAATTCCAATATTATTCTTTTTTTTTGAAATTCAGAATTTTCATTTATTTAATATTCTCAATCCTAAACCGAAGATTTGGTGGAGGATGTTAGAACAAGGGTCTGCAATGACAGAGCAGCTCTTCCGCAGTTGCAAGTTATCCCAAGTATTTTTGGTCTCCGAAATAAAAAAGAACCATAAATACGTCAGAAAGGACGATTTAACAAATAATATTAAATTTTAATTAATTTTCCATTATTTTGTACATCAGATATTCGTTTATTTGACAACGATTAATTTCAATAATAAGTAGTTGATAATTGAATATTTTAAATGAAAAATTTAATTATTTATCAGTTAAATTATTTAACAAAAATAATTTTGATTTAAAGTTTTTTAATTATTACATTTCTCTCGTTTATTAAAATCTTTGAGTCCGTATTTTGAACATCCTTTTAATATTCATTTTAAACTTGATTAAAATATTCGAATTTTCTTTCCAATTAATCATTTTGAGAAATATAAGTTGAGGAACAATTAACTTAACTTTTTTATTCTGCTTTTTTTATCTGCTGATTTGAAACGGCAGTATTCCCGAAAATTGATTACTTTTGTAAATACAAACTTAAGGACGCAAATAATATGCTTAGTATTTAGAGCAGGCCATATTTTAACAGTTTTTTACTGGGTACCAACTTTCTGACATTGTCGTGGAAATGAAAACTATTTTTCTGAAATGCATTTTTTTCAAACCATACGGGAAATACCTTTTAGTATTGATACCCTTCAATGAATAACTGTGGTTGACCACTGTACACGTGCATAGTCACAACTTAATCTATAGAAATGGAACTGTAATTATCATCAGAATAATGAGTCTATGAATCAGTCTATTTGCCGTACTGCAGAGTAAGAGTCAAAAGGGGAGCGAGCGATAAAGAATGATATAGTTTATCTCTAAAGTTTATTTATCCGTGGAGGAATATGAAGCTACACCACGGAATATTCTAGGTTGGTGCCCAGTTACTATGATAAAACATGATTTAGAGACTGATAAACTTCACAATAATATTTGATGCAATATAATTTCTATATTCCTTAGCGATCTAGTGGATTTTCCTTTTTCAAACCCAACCTTTTCCCTGATTAATTTTGTAAATAATTAAATTAATTCATTAATGATCTAAAAAATAGATATATACATTAAAGAACTAGCAAAAACGTTCCAAGGAATAATCTTTCTAGGAACACCAGATGGAAGGACATCTTACTGCAAGACTTTTATGACGGATCAGTTTCCATTGTGCAGTCGTTCCTGACCTTCGAAGAGTAAAATGGTTACCATGCTGTTGTATTTTTATTTTTTTGTAATTTATATATACTTTAATTATACAAGAAAAACAGTCTTCAACGAAAAATATCAATATTGTGTAAAGGTTTGTGTTAATTTATATTATCAAACCATTCTGGGTCATGTCTAAATTGTTTTCTTTTTTCAAGAAAATCTCAAAACTAAAGCTATAATATAAAACTCAAATATTTGTCACATATTATAAAAAAATCCCTATCTCAACAAGTGAACCCTCACAGTTGAGTAGATCAAATAAAGTTTTCAATCATTGTTTAAGACGAATTTTTTATTCTTCGAACGAATTTTGATCAATATTATAAAATGATCAATATAATATATAAACATAACATTTAAATACAAAATAGTTTCATAAAAACATCCTAGAATTTAATTGAAAAAACTTTTTTATCTTATAAAAGAAAGTGAAGGTCAGCAGAGTACAAAAGTGAGCAGATATATGTGTTGCATATAGGGACAGATATTATATTTAATAATTGTTTTCCAACATTCGAATATTTCTGTATTCTTTAAGCAGATTCCTATTTGAACTTAACTATTCAGTATATAAATCGTAAGGTTAAATCTATGTTAGTAGTTGGATTATTAAGAATAAACAAGAGTTAAGAAATGTACAATTAATGTTAAATAGGGTATAGTTTAAGGGGTAGCCGGATGAAACAGGAAAGGAAAAAACAACACAAGAAAAAACAGTACAACAAAAACAGCACATTAAAAAACATCATAGTGAAAAAACAGCACAATTAATATAACTAGCATTTATTCACGAATTTTGACATGTTACTCACTGCAAATTAGCCATCCTTCGCAAATACTTCAACTTGTCTTCTTCAGCTTGGTATCCTTGAGCTGCAGCAGCAACCTTTTGATGAAGTAGCTGATACTTCTTCTTCATGACATCTGATTGACCATCCTGTGCTTTTATCAATATCAGCTTCCTGTTGGCCATGTCAATCTGAAGACCAGATAAGAGAGACAAGACACTTGGATGACTGCAGTGAAAGATGGCATTAAGCGAATTGTGGAAGCCTTCACAGCAATTTGTTGTCTTTGGTGATTGTTCATCAGCAGCTTCATAGTGATTCCAGATACTGATGGGAAATTGTGGCTCTCGTCCTGCTGCACCCTCAACGTAAGTAGAAAAGAAATAGGTGAGGATATCATTGTAGCTTTCCTCATCTGGAAATGTGGTTGCAAGTGTATCAAACACAGTTCTCACTTCTTGCATTGGCGCAAATGCCAAGACAGACAACGATTTTAGCATCAACTTGACTTCAATATCAGACTCAAACTTGATTTTCAAGCCAGCAGTGTTGATTTTTCTGATGAGGCTTTGACAAAGATGAAAGTAACATCCTTTGACTTCAGTGTTTGGAAAGGCAATCAATGATGCAGAGATATGTCCTGGACATATGAAATTATGCAAAATTGTTGTTAATGCAGCCTGAGGATGGTGGAAAATCCACGGAAATATATTGCGACAATATATTTATTATCGATTTTTAAATGACCCTTTAATTGACAAGAAGAATGTTATATAATTTAGTAAAAAAAATATTGTGCTGTTTTTTCACTATGCTGTTTTTTAATGTGCTGTTTTTTCTTGTGTTGTTTTTACCTTTGCTATTTTTTCATGGAACCAGTTTAAGGCTAAGGGGCTTATTTAAATAATTCTTTATATATTTTCTTTCTTTGTGTGAAGTTTTATTATTTGTACTGTCATGGATTTAAAATATTATTATATTGATAAATTGTTGTCTTCTGATTTGGTTTTGAAGAAATTTAAATTATTAAATTACTAAATTAAAAATAAAAGTAATCAGTAAATAGAGATCTTTTATTAAATAAATATAATACATGTCCCTATACCCAACACTTTTTTCTGTTCACTTTTGTACTCTGCTGAACTTCACTTTCTTTTATAAGATAAAAGTTTTTTCAATTAAATTCTAGAATGTATGTGTGTAACTATTTTTTATTTAAATGTCGTGTTTATATATTATCGTACACAAAAAAAGAAAAAAGAAAAAAAAATAAATTAAAAAAAACCAAAAAAGGTAAATTTACCAAAGCTGGTCCTTTAAAATAAATTCGGGATGAACGAACGCGGGTTGCACGAACGCGGGATGAACCAACGTGGGATGAACGAACAAGGTACCCTAATAAGTAATGCTTGACTAATATTTACAATTGTAAAAGTGACCCAACATCAATGTGAAGTATTTATTTGTTAATTCTTTCTGTTAGTACTATCCATATAAATTATATCAAAATTATATATTCAGAGATAAAAAACCTAATAAATACATTAACTTAAGTTCGAGAATTCAGAGAATTACTTAAAATACAGAAAATATCTGCAATATCTTTCAAATATTTCTGAACTAATTTTAAGACAAGAAAAATGTTTTATATTCTGATAAATAAAACTCTGTTTATTTTTACAAAAATTATTATTATTACATTTATTGGCGCTGGTTGTTTTATTGAAGTTTAATTATTTAGCAAATTAATTAACTTAGTGAATTAAAATTAATAAATATTGCCGAAAGTGATGAAGAAAGAGTAACGGAATTTTGTTACAATTTTCTCTAAACGAGAATAAAAAAGTAGTTCTCTATGAAATATAAAAATAATATATATATTTTAATTTAATTTAATTTAAACAAACAAAAACAAGTTTAATTGTAATTTGAAAATATTTTTTATTTCGGAATTAAAGATACAATTTATATTTCATTACATTGACATAAAAAGTCGAAAAATTTATAAAAATGAGTACAAAAAGATACAAAATTTTTAGTAAGTCAAATAAAAGAAATTAAATTAAATTATTTTTTTTAATTTTTAAAATTTTCTTTTTTAGTCAGCGACAATATTGATAACAACAGGGAACTCTTCTTTCTAAAAATCGGATAAAGACTTAAATATTTCATTATTATTATTATTATTACTATTATTGTGAGGAATGTTTTGAATTGTGTGTTGATATTGTGCATGTTGTATGTTGATTCGGAATGTGTCTCTCCTACACAGATGGATGATTGGTATTTTCTTTGATTCTTACTAATTAAAAATAATTTAATTTAATTTTAAAGTAAAAAGATTTAAAATAATTTTTGAATGTAATATTTAATTTTTAATGTAATTTAACATTTTAATATAATAATTTAATATGTACTTTTTTAAAATATATTTAGATTTAATTATAACCAATTAGAATCTTTATAATTAATAATTTCTAGTAAAAAATTTTCATTTATTGAAAAAAATAGTATGAATTCAGAAATATATTGATCAAGAAAAATTTCAAATATTGAATGCGCTTGTGATATTAATAAATGTCTAAAAACTCATATTGATGTTTTTAATATAACGACCACAGCTCATATGACAACGAACATTATGGGACACGAAAAATTCGAGTGATCACAGTCGAAATTAGATGACTTCATAAAAAATTTCGAACGTTATGCTGATATTATTGGTATAACAGAAGATAGAAGATTTGTGATGGTGACGATCTTCATGACTCCATCAGCAATCACTAAATTTTCAGAAGCAGATGGAAATGCGTAAAGAAAAACTGAAAACGGCATTTGTAAAAGAAAAATCTCTGCTTGACACAATGAAGGATATTTTGAATCTCCGGTTGGGAACTTCAGCTCCGGAAGAAATGTTCAAAAAAGCCGAAGATAAAAAAAGCTGTTCAACCTTGTTTGCCTGAATATGGTTGACGATTGAGGTGAAAAGAGAATTGAAATTGAGAGGAGCTACCGAAACAAAGGACATAAAAGATGTAGTTTCAAATATGATGAACTACGCAAAATGGAAAAGAAGAAACAGTTGCGGCATACAATGCGGTAGATAAACATAATGAATGGAAAACGGTAGGCAAACGTAAATCACACTTTATGGAACGAACCCAATAAAGAAATTTCGAAAATAGGTACACTAATCAAAGAAATAATGAATACAAACCGAGAAATAACTATTCAAAAGTTGTAAAATGCTGGGCATGCCACGAAGAAGGACACATAAGAAGAAACTGTCCAAATATAAAGTGTTCTTATTGCAATAAAAGTGGCCATATCAGGACGCAATGCTACATTAACAAGAATAGATTTGAAGAAAGAGACCAAGACGTCAGAAAAAATGAATGGCAAAGAACAAATAACCCACGAAATCAACATAGACATTATTAAGAACATTTAGACAAGTCTCGTTTGAATTTTTATTACAATCACATTTAGAGTCATTATGACTCTCAGAAAGTCTTTCATCGTTTGTCATCATTCTAATTGGTTTTCTTATTTCTCTGTTTAATCATGATTATTCGAACAATTTTTCTAAGTCTTTTTTTAAATATATTAATTAATATTAAGTGATCAGTGTGCTTCACTAAAAAGTAAAAATGTTTGCGTATATGATTGTGTATGTAATGGTATGTATGACTGTATGTGTGATCGTCTGTTGGAAGATACCCCTCTTGAAGTTTGTGAATTAAATTGCTGGAAAAAAGAATTTGAAACATATTGTTTTGATAAGGAGATAAAGATAAAATCGAAAAAGTTGAATAGGAAGAAATGTTGGAAATATCAAAGCTTAATATTAGATATTACAAATTGAAGACCAAGCATTGAATTTAATTTGTGAGAAGTATTTGTGACGTCAATATCAGAATTCATTTTACTCAAATTATATCTATGAATTTTAATGTATGCAAAAAATCGATTTTAGAATAATTTAATTTCTGTAAAAAAATGAATATTTTCAATAGACGAAATTTTTAAAGAAGTTAATTGTAAAAAATTTATTTATAATAGAAGTTACTAAATTATGATTAAATAAAAAAACAGATTGAGATTTAATTTTTTTAAAAAAACTTTTAAAGTTATAATTTATTATACTTACAGTACAAAACTTAAATTAACTAAAATTATATATCAATATTTATATTTCAAATAGGATATCTGGTTGTGCTAAAAATGAAACATTGTTCCTCAGAAATTTGTTTACAAAATACTTGTTTGTTAGAAATAAAGTTTTGCGAATAAGGACTCTAGATTTTAATCTCGAACCCAATAGGGCCAATAACGGCATTCATCAATAAAGAACTGGCCAATCACAAACGGCCTTTACATTCGACAAATATTCTCGAGAAAAACAAATCACTATGATGTGGTTAGTGTGATTTTGTTATTATTTTCAAAATGTACTTATAATAATGATAATGACTGTTATGATATATTTAAAAGACATTTTAAGTATTAACGTTGATTGGCGTCCATTTGGATATTAAAAAACAGTATATAAAGAATTTAGAAAGATTATAAGTTTCTTTCTCAGCTTTTGTTTGAGGAGGTTTTGTAATATGGGTGTTATTCCAGGTGTTTTTGTCCAGGAGGTTATATTCTAAATCCTTAGAATTGATAAAACTAAATTATCGTTTCTATACCTTAATTCTACCCTCAGAAACATTCAATTATTTTCCAGCTGGTCTATTTGCTATTATCAATAGCCAGATTTGCAGTTTTTATTCTGAAGGTAAAAGAATACACATTTTCCGTCACAGAGTATTACAAAGTATATAAAAACATTGGAATAAAATCGTAAGATTATAAATTTATCTGTATGACATATTTTAATTTATTTTATCTTGATTCTCCTAATCATAATTGCATTAAATCATTAAATTATCTCAAATGACGAACAATATTAAATATTTATTAACTCTAAATCATAAATAATTTATTTCCTTCTTGGTTTCACAGAGAAATACATGAATATTGAATAAGGGAGAATATACGAAAATAGTTTGAGAGTCTAAATATCGCTTCTGCTGTTTCATTAGGTAAAATCAACGCAAATATCTGCTGTAAGATACGTACAATAATAAATCAGCAAATTTACCTTGAATGAATCGTTTTCCTCTCTGAACTGTCGGGCTCTTTCCCTTTCAATGAGTGCTGCTCTTAGACGTTCTAATTCAACATGATTTGCTTTTTCTTTGTCGTTGAAATGGGAAATATCATCTTTGCAATCGATGCATCGTCTGCGGTGACGACGGAGAACGGTACTTGCGATTGATCCGTATCTGTAGTCCGGATAACCCGGGTAAGGGTAAGTTACAACATTATGAGTGCCATCCTGTGATATTAAAAAAATGTTTTCATTGATTATTAATAAAAAAACAGAAAAATTTCTGACAAAATAAATTAATAAAATATTAATAAGATAATAAACAGATAAAGTAATGTTTTATAAATGATCTCATTAATGATGACAAACAATTTACAAATTAGGAAGAACTATTTATATCAGTCTGCAGGGGACCTTGCTTATATTAATACCGATAATGAGTGGAACGTCTGATTGTGAGACCATCACCAAGGTCTCAGAATTGGACATTCAATTCATATTTATATTGTAAATCATGAGTTGTTTCAATAAGGCCATTCAGGTTAGGTTACTCAAGAACAAATATGTTCATAATAATATTGTTAGACACAAAAAATAAAGATTTACAAATTTATTCTTAATAAGTTTTGAAAGAATGTTTATTGAATCTCTTTAAAGAAAATTATTTTATCCAAAAATACAAAAATATGTCCAGGACATCCGGACGCCCCCGTTTCGACGTAGCAATGTTGGCGACAAATAATTGCGTCAAGATGTACTGTGCCCATTTTTTTATTTTTAATAATGTACAATGCATCAAGGCTTTCTAAAAATATACTTAATTGGCATCCCCCAAAAAGATAAACAATACGCTAAACATACTCTAAGTTTTTTGCTGTGAACATTAAATTTTATCCAGGATCTTGCATTTCTCTTAACAAATTTAAGTAAAAATCTCAGATCATTGCATGATTTCACATTCCATTATATATAGATTCCATTTCGGAGATATCCTGAGGAAATCTCTTTACATGTTTGTCTCTCACCGAACAGAGATTTGGAGTGAAATAATCAAAGAGGAAGTACATGAAGTAAGCTTGAAGACTCAAGTTAAGGGAAGACCACACTAACTAAGTATAAAATTGAAACGCAAGGAGAACCAATGCTGGTAAAACCGTACCGACAGCCAAAACACTGAGGAAAAACTAGATGATATTAGTAGGGGGAAAATGTATGTTCTGCCCACAAGCCCCGGGTATGGGGGGGTAGCCCGTTGGCATGGAAACGGGTCCGATTACCATAGCAACGGTTGCGGTTACCATAGCAACGGTTCCGAACACTCTTGCAACGGTTCCGGTCACCTTAACAAATGTTCCGATTGATCCCCGGTACCTTGGGAACACTTCTGATTGGTTCCCGCGTCCCTAGCCAAGATATTAACAGTTTCGGTTCCCATAGCAACGGTAACCAAGGACGTTTTTCATTAGCAACGGATACAATGATTCAAGGCGGTTGTAAACATGTTAACGGTTACCGTATCCATAGCAACCGAAGAAAAAAGTGCTAATCGATCGCTGCACAGTGCCCAAATGTGCTAATCGAAACTTTTAAAGGGCTAATCGATAGTGCACATTGTGCCGCACATTCTTTATGTGCTAGCACAGTGCTTTTTAAGTTGTAGATGTGCAAAAATCAATACATTAATTTTTTTAAAAAGTACTAGTGTCAAAAATCGATATCGTGTGTTTCATGTACATTTTGATTCTCTATCTGAATATGCAATTATATATTTTATATATTGATAACTTTTTCCGATAATTAGCATAATGTGCAAATTTACACAAAATGTACAAGGAGGCAGAATATCACAAAATGCTGATACATTTGAATAGTAACCCATATACGTACATTCAGATTCCACATCAACATTTTCAAAAAGGTGCTGAAATATCGATTTTTTCGAACATTTCTGAAATTCTCAAAAAAGTGCTCAAAAATCCATTTTTTCGTATATATATATGAAACCAATGTGATATATGTATGTTGTTTACCATTAAACAATACCTCATGAATCGTCTAATGTACCTAGTGATTAATCACAAGTACCATGGTTACCGTAACCAAAATACATAACCTTTTATATTATATGTAAAAACGACATGTAAAAACTCCTATTATACTTAAAACATGCATAGGCATGATACAAAACATCTACATAATCAGCTAAGTATCTGAGCTTAGGCATCAACTATCAAAAGTACCTAGATTACCGTAACCATGATACACGACTTTAAGTCTTTAATGAGCACGACTTTTAAGTCTCGAGAATTAAGTCCTGAAAATTAAGTCTCGGAAAATGAAAAACTTCAGTAAAGTTTAGAAAATAATGAAAAGTCTCAGACGATTATATAGGAACAAGTTTATTATTTACAAACATAAATGGAAATTATTGGCCCATTTTAAATTTTGTGCAAGGCCACGCAAGTATTCGACGATTGTTCGCATGCCGCCTGTGAGGAATATTTGGTGTGTGGATGTTTTGTGTAGTGTTTGCATGTTTAAATGTTGTATGTTGATTTGGGATTGTGCCTCTCCTAACCAGATGGATTATCAATATTTAATTTCTTATAATCTGAAACTAATTTATTTAAATTTAGATTTAATATTCAAATTTTTAATTTTTATTATTGCAACTTTTAAATAATTTTATTGATTTTATTTTTGTAAATTTTTAAATAATTGAAATCAAATTAATGTTTAAAAATGACTATAGAAATATTTTATTTAAGCCAATAAAATTTAAATTAAATATTTTTTAATAAAATAATCTTATCAAGTAAAGTTCAGATTATAATGAGAGATAATGAAAATTGAGTGATGGATTATAGTGAAAGCAATACTTTTGATCATCATAAAGATAAGAAATGCGAATGTAATAAATGTTCTGTCAAATATGTGAGTTCTCTTAACAATAGTAAAGTCTTATTGGAAACGACAAAGAGAACATTTTCATAAAACCAGTGGATTTACGTCAGTGAACAGTCACCACAACAACTCGTCCGTCAATTCATTGAATTTCAACATCGATAATTCGTCAAGACGACAAGTTACCGATTTTCCGAGAATGACACGAATGAGTTGCGAACTCCGGCGACAACACGCGATCAATTCCAACGTCGGTGCCAAGCTTTCTCGCCGGTGTGATGGCGGCCCCTTCGGAATTTCTTACACGCCATCAAAATACGGTAATATTTCTGAGTTGGCGATCTGCGCTTTCTTTGGTACATTGCAGTATCCGGGTACCCAGGAGGGGACAAGAAACAATCAGGTCCCACCGCCGAAGCTTCGATTGATCGACACTACCGAAGTCTTTAAATTTTTGACTAAGTCTTATACGGGTGAATGTCTTATATTTGAAGAAACACGGTATATATATATATAAATATTTAGGAAGTAAGCTAATAAAAAGAATAGAAAAGGAACGAAATTAACAATATCTTTATTAATTACATAATTTTTTAAAGGTTGTATATAAACATATTACTAATAATTTAAATAACAATATATATATATATATATATATATAT
>MQRK01224970.1:21950-34096 GCA_001938485.1 Girardia tigrina
ATATATATATATATATATATATATATATATATATATATATATATATAATGTTTCTTTCTATAATTATTTAATCGATAAGTTCAACCTAAACTAAATCACTTTTAATTACCTGTTCTTCTTCATTGTAATGGTTTTGATGTTTTTCCCTCGATCTGCTCTTTCTTTTTGAATGTTGCTTTTGGCCCACCAGCCTATCCCAATACTCCAGCATGGAATTGGCTTCCGAATTATTCGGATAATATATGTCTTCTAGTATTTCTTTTATTATTTTTCTTGATAAACCTTCTGAACCGACGGCAATAAAGACATCCTCCGCTTTAAAGAGATCCTTTCAAAAGGAAATATTATTTTATTAATAATTAAAAATGTAAAGCAGTTATTAAGTTAGCTTATATAAAAGAGGATTTACTCCCATTTAGGATTATGTCTCAAGAGTGTATGAGAATTAATCAGACCGCCATTTAAAAATATTCTTGTCTCTGGATCACTTAAAGTACAATATTTAACATAATTCCAGATAAAACTGGTATATGGTCACTGTCCATATTTGACATCACTACTCTTATGAAGCATATATCGCTTTAATTATATACGAAAGTATAAGGTAATTCCGACCTACCTTGACATCAGTGATTTCTTCTCCAAGTAAATTGAATAATTTTTTAACTCTTTCTTTATAGGATGATTGAAGCAAACTCTGTGATATTTCTTCTAAAACATCAGGCATGTTTTTATGGGTTCCTCTTTTGACAAGGGCTCTGATAATGGCTCTCGGTTCCGGTCCAGCACGAACAACTGTTATCATCTGATAGAAAATACGCATTATAATTTAATACAATAATATCATATAAGAAAAACAGAAACAAATATTTACAAATACTTTCCCTTGTAATTTGAAACGAAAAAGACATTGATTAATTTTATTTTTCCAGAGCATTAAATCCTGGCAGTCAAGCGAATATTTTCCGAAGAAAGTAAATCAATTATTACGACGTCTTTCGAGAGAAATGCTGTAAGAGAAGAACGAGAACAGACGAAAATATTCATATTTTTAAGTTCAAGAAAGAAAGAAAAAAATTTTCCATATTCCAAATAATTAAAATCTCATTTATGTACTTCCTTCAGATTTAAAAAAAATGTTGATTAAATTAAAAAATATATTAATTAATTTTTTATTAATTTAAGAAATTATAACTGGAGAAAATTATAAATATTTAAATTATTTATAGAAAAAAACGAATACAACAAAATTATAGATTAATGTAAATTTTAAAGTCTCTGTGGTCATCAAATGGTAGTAAAAGTTTAACCCTTTGAACCCTAAATGCCGATAAACCGGCCACATTTGGCGAGACATATACCCTAATGGCATCTTATCTACCGGCCTCCATATCTATCGTTATAACCAAGAAATTGCTCGAACATGAACTCAGTTATTGCATTTTTAGTCAAATATTATTTTTTTATCAAAAATTACTCAGGAGCTCAGGGATATGGTACTTATACAATGAAAGTCTTAGGGTTCAACGGGTTAAGGGTGAACAACAATGTTTCTATCCTTGATAAAAAAAGAATGTAATAGTTGATCTATTCAATAGATTTTATATTTACAAAACTGTTGGAATTATTTTTTGTGTTCTTACCAAAATGTCGGATAATATTCCAGTTTTGCACTGTTTTCGATTCTGGCATACAAAAAACTGTTTCAGTAGTTTCGTTTGGATCAGTGTTTTTTATTCATGGAAAAAAGGCACTTAAAAAACGTCACAGGAAAAAATATCGGACAGTAAATTTTTTTGTCAAAATTTATGAAAATGTTGTGATAATATTTTTTGTCGTAAATGTCGTCTCTGAATTTATGATAATAATTTTTGTAGTAACTTTTTTCGCCAATTTTATGATATTATTTTTCGAAGTAAATTCTTTTCAGGAATGACAATATGTTTTTATCACAGAAATGATGATAATATTTAATTGCAAAATTTTTAGAAAATTATTTTGATAAATTCGGCGACGAAATTTACCAAAAAAAATATTATAATAAATTCTGAGACGAAATTTACTATAAAAATATTTTCACTGTCTAAAAATATTTTCACCAATTCCCAATCGCAAATTTTGGCCCTAAAGAGGGCCGTATGCCTTTCTCTGCTAGCTGCGTTCTTATGCAACTCTCCTGGCAGACGCAATCTCAATTCCGTCTGGATTTCTCTGCTCGTGATCGTCGACTTCTCGAGTTGCGGCAATCGACTGGCCTGACATGCAATCCGCTGAAACACATCGTTCTCGGAATTGTTCATGATCGATATGGCTTTGCCGAAGATGCCAGTGTCTGGGTGCACCTGCCGCAGTAATAATTTTATCATTTGTCTTTCTTCTTCGATTTTCGATTCCTCATTGTCGACAATTTTGATTTTGCTTTTCTTTGATTTTCTTTCTTCTTTTACAGACATTTTACGATCGTTTTTGAAGAAGAAAAACGATAACATAACTCCCATTCCGGCATCAACAAGTGTTTTAATGAAACCATCCGACAGATAACGATCGACTTTCAATTCCTCATCGCTTTTAGAAACCATAATACAATCGCAATTCGTTTTATTAGAAAATAAAACCAAAGATTATTTTTTTTATCGATTTCGCCGAACCGTGACGCACATGTGGTCCTGAGGATCCGCCGTGCGTCACCGAGTAGCGTGTGGCAATGGTGCACGGGATCAGATCGATCGGACCGCCGTCGAGTAGTGTGGTTTGAGAGATGTTCGTGAGCTTCCACAGTGCGGTCGAGTTTGACCGCGAGTTTGAAATCAGTGAGAGTGGTCGAGGTTCAGCCGACTCAGTTCGCCGCTGAACGACACCTCTACGTGAGCGAGACATGATGATCGGTGCGTGGTGAACAACAGTGAAAAGATTATAGTAAATGGATAAGATTCACCCACGATAATAACATTTATTCACATAACATCCGCCATTGTACATTATTCATAACTCGATTTTCAAATTATGTAATTTTTCAATATTATTTAAACAACGATAATTAGTTCATAATAATAAAGACAAATTTTAATTTTTTTCTCAGTTAATTTTTTTTGCTCAAAAGCCTCGCAAGCACCACAGACAGTTTATTTTCGGTTATATTAGTTTCGTTTAGATATCTTTTATACAAGTTAAAACAATGGATACAGACCGTTATTCCTATTTTGTGATAGGAATGAATTCAGCTTGCCGGAATGTGGATATCGATTTATATTAATGGGTAATCAGTATATAGCTTGACACTTAAATTAGGTCATATTTATTAAATTATGTAAGTGGCTATTTTGGCATGATTGAGATGTTAATTGATAGGAAATTTTATGCCGATTATGTTAAAACAAGAACTCTGCGGCCATCAAATGAGTGGACACAGGTTTATTGCAACAAACGAAATTATCGTCACGACAAAAGTAATTATCAAAAAGAAAGAATCCAAAATGGAGGAATAAAATATTCAGTGTATTATTCAAAACAAAATCCACAGAAGCGTTTCGAACATAAAGCGATATGAGGTCAGATTTTGGGCCGGTCATGAATATGGACATTTGAAAAGAGACTTCCCAAACGGGGAATGTTCCATTTACCAAAGAAAAGGACATTTAAGAACAAAATATCATCAGAACGAGAGCAGATTCAAAGAAAGACAAGATTATTTTCTACGAAGCCAATTATATTATTACAGATAAAGATTTCCTATTTCTGAATTGAACTACAACGACGAAGATTTGGACAATGCAGGAAGAACGGAATATCAGGATGAAGCATGACAAAAGTATTTTAATGGAGAAATGAATCGAGAACAATTCGGAAAACGAAGATGCATGAAGATGATCAACGTGCTTCATCAGACCAATGAGAATATCAGATTTTTTGTTGTGTGTTTGATTGTAAAAATAAATGTGTAATGTATGGTTTAATATCCCTTATGAAATTGGTGTATTAATATTATTATTATTATTATTATTTGCATTTTAATTTTCAACTGTTTCATAACCTGTAATATAAAATCTGTCATGAAGCAACTGTGATGAAAGGAACTGCAATAAAACTAACAGGGACGAAACGACCAAGTACAGGTAAAAACACTAATTCAATTATTCGATATCTTCAAATAAATAAGAATTTAAAACTAATTTTAGAATTCAAACCTTAGAACCCTTTATACCATCATACAACTGATTTTCTTGAGGTTCAGAGGCTATGATTTTTGCTATTCTTTGATTATTTTTTTTTGCTCTTGGAGACCTGTTAGGGCTTTCGGAAAAGCTAGATTGAGGAGTATAATAACCCGATCCATATTGATTGCTAATTGGAGGAAGGGCTTCAACATCGTATTTGGGGTTATCTAAATAAATAATATTCTATTAAGATGAGGATAATTATTTATTTATTATTATAATCAATCATTAATGAAATCTTTTCCATGGTATTTGAAAGAAAGATAACTATACTAGCCTTTAAACAAAACCTTTAAGTGGTATCATATACCTTAAGAATATAGTGGTGAATAATGAATTAAAATTAATTATACATATTTACATATAATTAGCTGTATAATACAATGATATATAAGTAACAACCAACAAAATGAAACCATATTATAACCAAATTACCAAAATATAAATAATAATTAGTTGAATGGAATGTCTGATTGAATTGGATACATGGGTACGCTAACAGCTACCGGTAATTCTCGCGATGCTTTCGTAACAGGCGGAGCCCATCTATCCTGACCACATTCTGTATTAGCGATTTCGAATTCGAAATGCTTGTTGCTAATTTGTGAATTAAATTTTATAATTGATTTCAAGTTTTATTTTAATCAACTTCCAATTTTCTGCTTGCTGGAGCGACAGCATAACGGAAGGTTCTCCAGCAGGAACAAGAGAATGAGGGTTGACAAAATACAAATGAAACACATAAAATAATAGATTTTATTCATATAATTATACTTATAATTATATTTATTTTATGTATATTTATTATTATTGTTATTGTTATTATTAAAATGTTTTATTTGAACATAATGTTTAATTAAATCTATAAAGGCTTCCAAAAACAAGAAAAATATTGAAAAATATTAATCAAATATAATGAAAACAATTTGTCTGACAAAATTAAATTGAATCTGCGTAAGTTGGACATTTTAAAAATAATTATTAATTACATAGAAGGACTTCGGCAATAATGGGTTTAGATACAATTGTCTCGAATATGGATCGACTTTCCTTAACAGTTGCTAAATTTGTAAATAAATTTTAGGTGTCCAAATTCGACATTGAATGTTTCGATTTCATGTTTCTTCTTCTTTTGACCTTAGTCGTTGGGCCGTGGGTGCACCCAATTATAAACAAGCCTTCGCCACATCTTTCTATTTGTAGCTTCTTTTCTTAGACATTCCATACTCAGTCCAGTCCATTCTTTTAAATCGTCCATCCATTGCCTCTTTGGTCTTCCTCTTGGTCTTTCTCCTTCCACTCTTCCCTCAATCATAACCTTTGTTAATGCTTGTTCTCTTATTTGATGACCGCAGAATTTCAGCTCCCTTCTCTTGATGATCTCTTCATTTCATGTTTAGAACCAGCATAATCACTCGTTTTAAATCGGTTAGTCAAAAACTGGAAAAAATCGTTGTCTGAAAGACTCAATGAGAAATTTTAGCCGTGATGGAAAATTATCATTTTTATAACATATTTGTTGATGAAGTTTCCTTTTTATCGACATTCAGAGACATCACATAAAAATCTAAATGTAAGTTTCTATCAAGATATCTGTATTTTGAAATTATTAAAGTTCTCAAATATCGTTGATTTATTGTTCCAAAACAGCCTCTACTCAAATTGAGAACATCAGTCTTCTGTCCCTTCATAAGATTTGTTATTTTACGCCCTCTAATTTATTATCAAAGAATACATATTCTGACTGTTCGATCTTAAGTACAGAAACTTGTGAAGATCATAAAGCCTTTTGGACCGTAAAAGAATTACAACACTGATAAAAACAATACAATACATATTTCGTATGCTCTTATTTGTGTTTTCACGTTAATGACATTCGTGCCCGCTGATATCTCTTTTTACTTGACCAACAGGTACTATCGCTGTATCAGCGGTCTGTTATTGCGAGTAGTTCTACCACATTTGTATAATATCGCGATGATCCAGTCATTACCAGATGCGGTTCTATTATTAAGTTACCTAATCGCTAGACCAACTTATTTGATATATGGAGGCTGATTAATATGATTAATAATCTCTCCTGGTTCTCCAATAATCCTGATACCTTTTTTGGCGTTCAAATTCTTGTCATAAAACAACTTACAGGAGTGTGCTGCAAGAGCTTCGCCGGATAATGCTGCATTGGTTATGCATAGAGTGTATTCTTTCTTATCAGTATTATATATCTACTTCATTTCCTGGAAGGCTTCCAGCAATTTTCCATTCATTTCGTTGTTCAGTCTCTGGGAAACATTTTACTTGATCTCATTTAACCTGTTTTGTTTCCTTTTCCTGGTAATCTTTAGCGGTTTCATTTTGACTTCCTTCCATCTATGATAAATATTGTCATTCCGATTATCTACAAACTTTCTTCTTTTGCTCAGTTTGTCTTAAATCAGCACTGAAAGTCCATCTAGATGTCTGTGTATACTTAAAGAGGTTAGGAGAACATGTTTCCCTGAACATCCAACACTGCATGCCGTAAGAGTAATATATTTAGTAAAACTCGTCCAGTTAGATTCCATGTTTGCGCATGCATTCGTAATTCTTGCTGCTATCCAGTCTTTATGAGTCTTTAGGAATTGTTTGTCTGGTAACTTATTAACATCCGTCTGCTTGCGGGTTCTTCTTTTCTTCAGCCCTTTCTCTTCCAGAACCCTGCAGTTAAAACCAAAATGTCATGTCTCGAGTTATTTAGTTCAGGATAACTTTTGACATCGGATATGAATTTTGATTTATTCTGATCAATCAGAAATAGATCAATCATCTCTTTCTTATTCGAGGCTGGATTCATCCAGGTGATTCATTGTTCTCTGCGATGCTAGTAGTATATAGTTTATCCTCAACTTGCATGATACAGTCATCTCTGTCAATAGGTTATCATTTTCGATAGGTTTTCCAATAAAAATAATGGCCCACACAATCTGAAGTGAACTATTTTCTCATTTATCAACAATCGAAGTTACCACAGACTATATGTTCCTAGTGTTGTGACTTCGCCATCTGTTTCTCATTCGCAATAATGCGTCTGAGTCTAGTATAAGATGAGGATTTCTTCACAAGTGTATATGCACTACCTATAGGACAATAGGTCGCGACCATTGTAACCCGTTTCATAGGTACTCTACAAATCAAGATTCAATCACTTTTAATAACTACAGATGTATCAACACTGTCTTCCTTTCAGCCCCTTACCTTCCTATCCCATATAATATTTCTCTGGACAGGATCACCTATTTTTCGATTTCCTGATCAGCATTCCTACCATCGTAGGTTTCCGTTATATTATACATATCCAGGTGTATTGTCTGCATAATCACAACTAAATTGACTAATTTCTCTTCTGTTAACCCAATGACATTAAAATTTCCCAGTTTCAGTTTGAAATTGAAACCATTCACATCTCGGGAGTTTATAGACTTCAATTCCTGTAAGACTACTTGATTGAGTAGTTTCAGCTTTCAAATAAACTGCGCTTATGATTGATAGTCCTATTTGATAGGTTTGCTCATTTCGTCAAGGGATTGACTTAAACCCACGTTTTTTCCAAGGATACATTACGATGCGGTGAAAGACGCTGTCCAGGAATGTATGGTAATGTGATATGTGACACAAACACATAATATATAAAATTTATTATTTGGTTGAATTATCTGAATAAGGGTATTTTTTATCTTTCCTGTAAACTCTTCAAATTAATGTCTAATAATTCAAGAAAGAAACAGAAGTTTTGAAATTTCTCTTCCCTTTTCTAATTAGGGTAAATTTAAAATATTTCGCTACTTAATTACATTATCTCATCCTTCTATTCCTCTACATTGCTCAAACCCTGATCCAGTATTTAAAATTTTCGTTCTTCCTGTGACAGGAATCATTATATCAATTCAAGAATAAAACAACAGCCAATTGATCTCATGAATTCTTTACACAACTTCGATCATGTTACAAAGACTTCGACTGATCTGGCAACAACCTTATTGAAACATCTTTTCCCTTTCCCAAGCGATTCACTTATTGATGATATCGAAGATAATAATAATTCATTTGAAAATATCAATCAAAATATGTCAAAAGAGGAAGAATTAAAAAATCGTTTAAAATCTTCTACTCTTGGTAGTTTCGCGCAAAGCGATCGTTATGTAAAATTACGACAAGAATTTTTATTATCAAAAAATAATGGTGTATTAACCGAAAATTTAAAGCATTTATTAGATGCAAATAGTACTATTAAACCAACATCAATTGACGCAGAAAGATCATTTTCTATTGCAAATAATTTCTGTACAAAATTACGTTCCAGGTTATCAGATAAGTCTTTAAGTGCTCTTGTTTTCATAAAATACTTCTTCATTAACAAAGGTTATTCTGGATAAAAAATTATTTTGTAATTTTATAAAAATGACCTTTGATTTTTCTGGTTGAAATTTTAAAGTTGTTGGTAGTGTTTTAAAAAATTAATTTTTTGAATAAAGCTTTTTTGGTGACAATTTTAAATTGTTTTCTCATCAATGGTTACGATATTATCGAGTCAATCGGTAGCGGTCAGTACGCAAAAATGTATTTAGTGAGAAAGAAAATGTCTAATAAAACATTGATTATTGTTACTGTAAAACATGACTTAACTTTTTTTCAATATTGGATACAATCCCGAAAGGCTCTTCGGGCTTGCGCCCGAGCCCGAACGGGCTTGAAAGTATCGGGCTTTTCCAAACACTATTCCTGTCATTTGAGCTGTTGTTAACTTTAGAGTTAAGGTTAGGGTTAGGGATAGAGATATTGGGTTAATGTTATGTTTCTCAAAGAAAAGTTTTCTTTTTATTTCTACAACATTAATTTTCTTAAATAATTCTGAGCTTTTCAGTTTGTTCCTGACCTCATTTTTCAAAATAATTTTAAAATAATTTTAAAAATAATAAAAATAATTACCGCATCGATATTCATTATAAAACATATTATTAAAACAATTCTAAACCGAATATATTATCATAAATGATTATACGAACATATTTGATTTATTATTTCTTTCAAATAATTTTATACCCCCAAAATTTTATGCGAAAATCTTTTCATAAAAATTAATTGAATTTTTCAACACAGTCTTTTACGTTCTCGTGCAATAGGTAAAGTTATAACACAATAAATTATTTCCTTGTTAATAATTAATAAATGGAAAATAAATTTGAAGATTGGTGACAACAGTCTTTGTTCAGGAGCAATAGACGTCAGCCAAACGACTTTATTAAAACAATTTATTTCCACTCCGTCTTATTTTGTCTTTTCTTTAATAATGGACGTAATGTTTTTTAATTTTTATTATAAACAAAATTATTACTTAAAGAAAAAAATAGTTTTAAATTGAAATAACAAACAAATATTTTTGTGACTCCTATCTAAAATGAACATTCGAACAATTGTGTCAAAATTAACATCGCCTCTTCCTCAATATTTTGGTAAACATCATTTCTGCAGCATCCCAAGCATCCGGATGTATCTCATTTTACCCCTCACAAATTAGGCTTATTTAAACAAAATATCAATTAAAACGAAAAATTTAAACAAAATAACATTTATTTAAAAATCTTTTTTTATTGAGTTTTAAATATGTTATAAAATATAATAATATGTTATAAATATGAAGTAATCAATAAAATTATTACAGAATATGAAAAGGAAATTTGCTAATTATATGTGACCGCAGCTGAGAAAAGGGACCACAAGTCGCTGCACAGAAAGCCCAGAAATCGTCTGTAATAGTGGATCGGTCAAAATGGAGCAAAAGTAGTTCTCTATCTATTTCAATAGGTCAATCCATGCCCCTGAATACAGTATGCATCATTTGTTGTTCTGACCTATTTATAGGCCATAACTACCAACTTCAAATGACTGAGTGAAAAGGGACCACAAGTCGGCCATTGTGTTTTCGCTAATAAATCATACCAATATTGAGGAAAATACTTTTTGTAATTAGGTATATATAGCGGGTTCATATAGATGTTTAATTTCAGTGAAAATATTTAAAGTCAGGTGAATCATTATTCAGACTGCTGCTGCTGCTGTCTAAAACGCATTGTGCCAAATATGGTTGGGGCAGCAGTTACCTGTAGTCAAGTGTTCACAATGGTTAGCAAATAAAATGTGTAGTGAATGTGTATTGTGTTTTATGTTTTGTTTAGTTTGCAATGGCATCATTAGAAAAGAAATTGAGTGCTGCTGATGTTGTCAAATTATTGAATTACGACCTACAAATTTCACCGTCAGATGTTTGTGATGCAATTTCCGACTATTTTACAAGTGCACATTTTTTATTTTGTGCAATATAAAACAATGAATGATTGTAATGTGTCTGATATACTTAGGTTTACTTATGTCCCAATTTTTTTGTTAACTTGTGTAATTTGTGTGTGTAGCAGTTATTTTAATAAAAATAATGTTTCAATTCGTGTTTTCTCAAAAACGAGTTTTTACGAATATGACCATTGTAATATTTGTAGAAGAGTCAAATGATGGAATATCAGCATGATTTTTTGCACAGTTGTTAACTATTATGAGACCTACTTGTAGTCCCTTTTCTCAACTTTGGTCACATATAAAGAAACAGTTTGTTTTATTGGTACAAGGTCGTTTCATCAAGGTCATTTCATCAAGGTCATTTCATCAAGATCATTTCATCAAAGGTCGTTTCATCAAGGTCATTTCATCTCACATAGATTTAAATTTTGAATTTTACAATTTATTTATTCAATAGTCATTTAGTAAATATTCCTTTGTAAATCACATCACAAAATATATTATTTTCACTATCATGAAAAATAAAATGTTAAAAATAAAATAATAAAAAGAAAGTTTAGCTAATGATATTTATTATTTAGAACCAAGATAATTGAGAAATATTATGCAAAAATATCAGTCAATTTAAGTGTCTCTTAAGTTCAATAGATCGCCCAACACCTTTAAGTTACAAATATTTTTAAATCGGTGCTCGATAACTTCCAGCAGTATCGCGAGTAAACATTGATGTCTGCATTGCAATCACCTTGATTTCATCGCAAAATGTCTACATCAAGGGGTTTTTGCATATTAAAAAAGATTGAAGACTATAATATCATCTTTCACATATGTATGTAGTACGTGCTATTCCTTCCATTGTCGAATTCCGTTTGTTCCACAATTCTTAAGAGAATACAGCTTATATTTTATTATCTCCATGGCCAGGAAGTCGCCTATCACGAACATATGTGCTCAAAGGAGGTTTTCAGCTCATCCATACCTGTATATTGTGGTATAGAAGAGATCGATTCATCAAGGGCTTCTAAAAAGAAATAAACCAGGAACATACCTAAAACTGGAAGACATCTCATAAG
The DNA here is from genome assembly GCA_001938485.1 of Girardia tigrina. Lineage (NCBI taxonomy): Eukaryota > Metazoa > Platyhelminthes > Tricladida > Dugesiidae > Girardia > Girardia tigrina. The sequence continues at coordinate 33,565 of MQRK01224970.1, forward strand.
TTTCTTATCTATGAAGATTCTGAGTTACAAACATAAAAAAGTGGATACATTTGTTTGTACAGAAATAAATTTTTATTTTATTTATTACTCATGAAGCGATTGTGATGCCGTTTACATCAATTATACACATAGTTTTATAACTTCAAAGCAATTATTTAGTTTTCTTTCGTATAACTTAGAATTTTATTTTGGTTATCATTAAAATTAATTAAATTATTTAAAACAAAAGGCAAATTAATATTGTCAACATTTTATTTTGAACATTTTCGTTATTAATCAATGTTTTAACACTTCGTTTTTCAAAATCCAATCATATGTATTTAAACATTGTAGCTCCAAAGACAAACCTTTCTTCCCAAGAATTATTGGAATATATTTCTAGATTTTATTATCACAGACTTTTGACTTTGTTTTTTAATATATTAGGTCGTCCAAAAAGTTTCCGGGCACCATAGCAGTTTTTATTTTTATTTTACAAAATTAATAGGCATAAGAATAAAAATGTAATAATAACAACATCATATTAATCATC
>MQRK01224979.1:0-11182 GCA_001938485.1 Girardia tigrina
AAAAGAAACTGAAATTTAAGAACTAATTGTTTAAGCCGGGTGTATATGAACAGATCGGTGGAAGGAAGAATAAACAACGCGCAATTAGAACTAAAATTAGTGTCCACAATCAGTTGATTACAGCTTCCCATGGTAAACAAAATACGATTAAATATGACAAAGTTGCAAATAAAACAGAATTAATTATTTCAAGAAAGTTGAGAAAATAATTTGAGAAATTTATAATATTTGAAATAAAATCTTTAATTTTAATTTTGCTTTTAAAAAGAAAAACTAATTATTTTTTTCTATTTAAAAGCGAAATATTTTGAATTACATTATATTAAGTATTTGTAGAAAAATGCGCTATATCTCAAAAATTAGACCTGATAGAAACAAACGGACCTCAGATTTGGAATCAGAGCATGAATTATACTCAAGGAATACATAACTCATTTCAGTGTTTTTTGAGTTGAGTAGTGTAATTTATTAGAATAATTTGTTGTAATAATTACCGTTTTCGACCTTTAAATATTCAAAACTAGATGCGAATTAAACTTACAGTTGGGATCCATGGGAGAAAAGAGTTAAATTATTGAATTTTTTGACAGAATTTTGACAAAGTTGGTAAAACTTGGAGAAGATAAAAATAAGAAGAGAGTCGAAGTATCATGAAAATACTGTTAACGAAGCTCAACATAAGTGTTGGTGCAGTACACCCAAAATTAAATCCTATGGTATCAGAAAACATAGCTTCAGATTCATACCCTACTTCTTGATTTGTGAAGTGATATGAAACTGCTTGAAGTGTAATCAGAACAAATTGAACCTATGTGGTTAGCATGCTGCGACTTTCCTGGCAAATTCAATTACGAAGGATGAAACCCCACTCAATATATATTTGCCAGAAACAAAGTGTGAGTCAGCAAAGTGGAAACTACCTGGACAGAAACAACCTAGAGAGGTTACCATGGAAGATTTCTCGATACATGCCTCCAGAATCTTTCAATATGACGTTTTCTGAGTTGATTATTCCTTGGTGGAAGTGTGAGAAACGAAATGGACATTATGTTTAGAAATTATGCTTACATATGTTAAGCTTATTCTGTTATAAAATGGCCCTTTTAGGAATCTATTTTCTTTGCTGGACCGGGTACGTCTTAAACAAACTTTGTAAATGTATAAATTTTAATAAAAATAATAATAATAATTTCTATTTAATTTTAATGTAAAGACATACGCATTGACATTACCTTTATAAAATACAACTAAAACTTTATACAAAGCAGTCATAGAAAAACTAAATTTTCCTTACTCAGTAGATCTTTTAATCACAATGGGTCATAAAATCAAAGTTAAATCTAATGTTCTTCTATCAAATTACTTTATGTTACCACGTACAACAGGTCAAAACACTCTACAAGTCACGATTAAGTTTCGCTAAGCTAGATTAATCAAAGAGGTACAAAGCATAGCTTTCAAATTATAATCGCAAGGAATATCAAATGATACGAGGTGTAAACCCAAAGCCGAAAGAGACAGAAAACAACATGAAATTTGAAATCGAAACTCACCGAGGTGTAAGATCAAAATAATACAGAGAAGAACTTAAAGCGTTATATTAAAGAAACATTACAAAATCTGAAGTATGAAATTATCAGCGTATCGAGACAATGCAAATATAAGTCATAAAGTTTCGTTAAAATAATGTTTTGTATTTTACCACTGATGATATATATCTTATATTTGTTGGTCTTCAAACGTAAATTCCGATTAAAATTATTTCACTATTCTTCACTTTATAATGATGTCGTAGTTCGTAAATATTGAAGCATGAGCGTTGAGTGAATAAATTAAACAGATAGGTTACGGTCCAGAGAATTACTTGGTAAACAAGTCCAAGGCGAAGAACTTTCTGGAGGTGGCGAAGGTAGACCGCAGCATGCAAAGGGCACGCGGTTCGGTCGTCGCTTACTTCCTGTGAGGTCTCTTCGTCTGACAAGATCAAATTAACTTTAAACAATCATTTGAGTAATATCGACCCCTCGGACACTGAGGCCACCAGTCAGGCCATACCCGTTACTGGTTAGGACCCGAAGGAGCTCCGAAACATACACAACTTGCTGATATGCGGGGAGGAGGCGCGTCTGTTCCCTATATGTCAGCGAATGTCAATATGGAGAGATGTAGAGTATATATTGGAGTTGCCGTTGAACTCAAAAAATGGAAGGGGGCTCTGAGTCAACAAAAGTGTCATTGAGAGAGGGGAACACGAAAGATGTAATACCGTAAGTTCTATTGGGATGGAGGAATACACCTAGTACTTCTACTAATATAGCTCCAGTTCAAGCTCTTTTTGGTTCCTCAATCCGTTTTTTAGCAGAACTAACTGACTCTAATGAAACACTAATAAATGAAGATATACAAATATCTACGAATCCATTCGAACTTTTAGACAAGGATCTCTATTGCAAAGCACTACACAATTTCAAAGAATTTCTTCCGAAATCCTTATACTCTGCCAAATTCTTAGGGTTAAAAAATCAAACAGTTAAAGGTTTATATGCAACATATTCAGGACCTTACAAAATAATTGAAATATTTTCACATAATGTTAAAATTTTTAAAGACGGCATAGAAACACTATTAGACATAAGTAATACCAAACCAGCATTCACAGTCGAAAATACAAAAACTCTTGAAAGCACAAAAGAAGACTCTACAAAAATTTTAACAGAACTTCTAAATACTCCAATACCTGATCTTTATAATACTTTTAACACATCACACTATAGTCAAAAAATAAAACAACTACAACACAACAATCATTACATATAAACAATAATAAACCACTAAAACGAGTACATTATTCAACATACACTCAAAATAAATCAGCAGATAACATAATAAGACTTGAACACACAAAAGAATATTTTTTTAGTAAAAACGGATAATCAAATCTCCGAACGGGGGAGAGCTATGTTGTGTTGTTTAAAGAATTGATAAAGAACTTTTTAATTCAAAAAAATTTGTTTATTTTTATGAATGTTAAATGAATTTGTTAATTACAAAAATTGTTTATTTTTATGAATGTTGTTATTATGTAAAAAAATATGTAAAGTCTTTTACGCATTTGTTTTTTATAAAAAAAATGTCTTGTTTAAAATGATTAAAAAACGGTATTGCATGACAAATAAAAAAATCAATAAAAAATTTAAATCAAAATTAGCATTCTTATTTATTCATTATCAATTATAATATTTATTTACTTAATATCAAAAGCAAATATCATAACTATATTTCTAGTCTTTCGCCACCTCATTGTCGCAATCAAAAACAAAAAGTTTGAATCTTCAAGATATCTACGATTTCGAATTATTAAAATGAATAAAGATGGTATCTGAATCATGGTCAAAAGTTGTCAATCTTTTTTCACCGATAACGAAGCCAAAGTGCTCAAGTTGGTGGCTCAGTCGGCTGGTCTTTTGGCGAAATTTGAAGATAAGACTAAAGTATTCGACCAACGAACAGAGAACAATTAAAAATTATTTTGACCGGTTATATATAGGAATTAGCTCAGGAATAGATTTTCGCACTGGAAAAACTTTTTTAGAGTCGTAAAATTGTTTGTGGTGCTTTTAGAAAATATTAAATACTATTTTAATTAATTTATAATTTCAAACTATTTTAATATTTTTTTGTGGTTTTTTTTTAAAAATATAATTAAATTAAAAGCGATTTATTTAATTTTTGTTTATATTCCTATAACTTTTTATTATCTCTTCAATTTTACACGAGTTCTGTCTTTTCATTGCTTTTGAAGCACTTATTGAAGCTTACATCTCTTTGATTTCATTATAAGCTCATTCTGTAAAACCAAATAAAAAATAGTGTAGGAATAGTTTTAAGTATTTATAAGTGTAAATTCAGCGGTGATTCTGGTTTTATTTTGCGAATGTTCCAAACTAACAAAAAATTTTATAAAGACGATTTTTAGATGGATAATAAAATGTTAGGAAAGTTAATAACATATTATGTGGAGATCAGGTGCTTTGCAAAGCTATTCGGACATACTTCCGTCTCTAAGCTAAAGTATCCGAAGCTGTGCCGAATCGTCGTAACGAATGCCGGTGGCGATTTGTATTCGTAACGGTCTTGCAATCCGTTTTGTTTAGGCCAGCACCTATTCTGGGTGTGAAGGTTGTAGGGAATAGGAACCCTGCGGTAGATTGTAGGATAGTATCGCAAGGATTCTCGATGAATCAATCTTTATGAGCAATGTTGCGATGAATTCGGTCCATTCCTGCATTAGGGGAGTGCTTTTCGAACATTATCAGCGTCCCAAGACCTCCTAAAAAACCGATAGGCTTAATATCTATCAAAGGAATGAGGTTCACTACATATTATGTAACGACGGATTAACTGTTTCTTTAGTAAGTTATTTTAAAATATTCTCTTTTTTCATATTTTTTATAATACAATTTTTATTTCTAAATAACAAACTGAACCCTTACAAATAACCGAAACTTTGATCCTGTATTTAACTGGTTTATCAACGTAAATTAACTATTTTTTATTTATTATTTATAAATTTAAATTTATATACAGGTGTGGCCATAAGTCGCTTTACCCAGTTTTAATTTATAAAATGTATATTGTATATGCATATGTTTTTGTGTTTATTATTATTAAAACTGGGTAAATCGACTTATGGCCACTCATGTATTTAAATTCCTTTCAAAAAATATTTCTTTTTTACATCCTTCAAATATAGAAACGAAATAACAAAATATTGTTATATTATTTTTGTTTTCAAAACAATTAGTTTATGTTTTATTTTAATTTTATTATGTATTATTATCTATTTTACTATATTTTTGAATAAAACTAGTTCTTCTTTACTCTATGACCTGACAAGAGTTTATAGAAATTATTTCTCTTAAAATTTAGAATAAGAAAGATAACGAAAACCCATGCATATATTTAAGTTAACCCTTTAGGTTTGGTTAGACTACTACAAAATACATTAAGGAATAAATGTGAAGTAAGTTCTTACACTTTCCAAAAATAATAAGGATCCCTTCATTTGAGAAAATTAAATAGGGGTTAATGTTGTTGAACTTTGGTTTGTCAGAATATTGTTCGAATGACTTTGAATTATTATGATTTTTATGTCTTAGCCAAGTAATTCGATTTTTTTTTCCAAAATAAATATTCATTGTGAATCAGTTATTTCAACATATATATTAAATTTTCATATATGGGAGTCTTTTGGGGACTGAATTAATTGTTTTTGATAGACCGATTGGATTTAAGCATACAATTAGAAAGTCATGTTAGATGAGAGACGTCCGTAAAGGGACTTTTCATCTGACCTTTGATTAGATTGAAAGGATATCATAATAATGACAATTCAACTGAAACGTAAAAATAGATGGCATATGTTTCGGAACGATTACAATACAGGTGTGGAAAAGATCGTGGTAGCTCACCCAGATTGCCAATCGGTCGGCAGGTGGAGAGTTGCATGGAACGACGGTAAGCGGTGTACAAGAATTGGTTCAATGATCGAGGGTTGGCAAAGTCCTTGCATTGAACGTTGCCTGAAAACAGATATTCTGGATGGAGGTTGACTTCATAGAACATCGGTTTCCAATAGACCATGATGAATCAAAGCTTCAGTGATCAACGAGCGAATCTCGGATTCATCGGAATGTTCTCTCAGAGTATTCTTTACACGAAAAAATCGAGTCGCTGATCAGCTGAAGTCCTTCGATTAGAATCTTGAGGTACGAAGATATCATTGATTGCAATGTTGACATAAATAAGCACACTCAGATTTTTGACTCCATTTATTTTCAAATTCATTCTTTTGAATGGTAAAACAACAAAGTTTTATTTAATTCGAATTTATTGGAGTATAAATATATATATACATTTAGTGACCTACAGTCACTCATATATTTACATTTTTTAATATAAAATTGCTTTATATATACAGATATATTAAAATGTAAATAAAATGAAAAAATTGACTTATTAAATGATTAAAAAATAAAAATGTAAGTATGATACAGTTACACTATAAGCGATTATGGCAACGATTCTCGGATTTATTGTGATCTTTCGTCGCAAATTTGAAATACTATTCGTGTTTAACGAATAACGAAGTAACATCCGATTGTAAATAAATCAACAAAAAGATAACTCAACAACAACAATCGCTATTACAAATCTCCCTCAATCTCAATTTCAATTCATCGATTACCATCCTCACTCGTCATCATCGACCATGGTCAATAACTACAACAACAACAATAATTAGCTTACATTCTAGGAATGTATCCATGGAATTTAGAAACCTATTTTTGAAGGCTTTTTACTCAATCGATTTTCTTCACTCTTTGCACACTCACTCATTCTTGATGATAATAAATGATTATGTGAAAATTTTATGAAAAAACTTTTAAAGGTTCAAAATTAGGAAAAACGGAAAATTTGGAGTTCTAAAACAATATTAATTGAAAAAAGATCTACTTATAAATTATAAGTAGTTTATATTAATTTTTTAATTTTTATTGTTTTTTTTAATTTTTTTTAATGAAAACTTTGTCGGCAAAGTTAAGAGTTAATAAAAAATTTAATTTTTTGATTTACTAGTCCTCTCTATTTTCACCTTTGTATATTAGTAAATTTAAATTGACTTTCGATACCGCCTTCGTTTTGAATAAATATTTATGTAAATCTGAATTCTCGAATTCATGAATCTTGTTAATTTTAAAGGTGTGTGACCTTTCAATTGTTCTTTAATAAATTGTTTGTTATTTAATTATTTTCTATTTATTTCTCTTTACGAAATAATAAGACAGATTTTGTCTTAATATTTATTATTTTATGTAAAGCAGAAACATTTCTATTTACGTTCATTTTTTAAGTAAAACAATAATACATTTTTTCTTTGATTTAAACAAAAATAAAAAAAACATGGTAAAAAGATAAATTCATTTATTAAATTTTCCTCAATATAAGTATAATAAATAATATACATTTTACCTAAAGATATAATTCTACATAATCAAAAAAAATGTTTTTTTATTTTACTTATGTTTGTATGTTATCCTTGAAAAATGCTTAATTGCAATTTCATACAATTTTATGTACCTTTGAGGAAATCGTCAAGCATAATATTCAGAAATAATTGTAAATCAAAACTTGTATAACAAAACCTTTCCTTAATTTGTAGAGTACACCTTAACAACTGTTTACTCACGATTAGGAGAATAATTCTCCTCATCCATTTAGCTGTTAAAATTCGCAAAGTAAAAAATTAATTAATTATAAAATTTAATTAATTTTCGAACGTAGGGAAAAGACAGTCTCATTGTTCTTTCATCTATGGAAAGACTGTCTTTGAATCAAAAAAGTGTTGTATTATACAAAAGCAAGTTGCTTAGTTCTTCAAAATAAGCGAAAATACAATTAACATAATATAATCATATATTATGTTAAAAAAACACTTAAAAACACTTAAAAAACACTCCAGAAGGTTCAAAGAAAATGTCCTATATAATACGAATAAGATTAAAAAATATAATTATATTATAATTAAATGAAAATAAAACCTTAGACAATGTCACAAGTTAGATTGATTGAAATAATGAAATTAAATAATAAAGAGGAATGTTGTAAAACAAATTTAAATTTTTAAATGACGATTACGACCATAAATTGATCTTTATGAAGGGTTTCTTTTTCTGAATCCTCATTTGTGTAAATGTATTTTAAACTTTTCGTGAGATTCCTATCTTACATTCCTATCTTTCCTAGACATATGTCTAGGAAATTTTTCGTGAATAAACATGTATTTAAGAAGACAAGCTTTAAGTATTTTACATTAACAAAGATTTTTCTCGTCATTTTGTTCTTACAATTTCTCTAGATTGTTTTAAGATAAGGTAAATCAGACTGTGAAACAGGGAACTTTGATAAAATTATATGTACTTTATAGATTTTAAAATGCTACTTACAAATATGCTGTTATTGGGTTGTTGCATAAGTTCCCGCCGTTACATGAAACTATTTGTTCTACAAAGACTTTTTGATGTTTGGTGAAGTGTTATATACCATTAGAAAGCCCGTGCTATACTCTACAGGATTAAAGTAATCGCTTTGGCCTATATTATTTTTTTGCCTTTTTTAGAACCGTCAAATGGATTGTCAAGTCGACAAAAAATCGCATTTTTGACACCATCTTCTTTTCGCCTTTAATCGAGGTCAAAAAGCGAGTGAAGCTACCAGATATATTTGTGCCGTGTATCGAGAGGACGCTGTAGCTGAGAGAACTGCTCGGGATTGGTTTGCCAGGTTCAAACACGATAATTTCTACCTCGACAACGCTCCTCGTTTCGGAAGACCAGTCGAGATGGACAAGGACCAACTCAGGGATCTTTTGAAGGAAGGTTGCCTCCAGACATGCAGAGATTTGGCCGAAAAGATGAATTTTGATTTTACGACAATTTCACGCCACCTTCACTCAAAAGCTTGGAGCTTGGGTCCCGCACGAATTCACCGAAAAACAGAAGGATAAATGGCTTTCCATTGCTGCTCAAAATCTCGATCGACACCAAGGAACCCATGGCCACAGGCAACGTTTCTTATACAGAATCGTCACTGGAGACGAGAAATTGTGTCTCTATGTGAATATGAAGCAAAGGAAAGAGTGGGTGAGTCCTGGAGAGAAGCCTAAGCCCAGGATCAAGAAAGACCTACACCCGATGAAGACAATGATTTGCGTATGGTGGGATTGGGAAGGTCTAATCCACTGGGAAATGCTTGGAAAGAACATGACAGTAGAAAGGAATCTCTATAAAGCTCAATTGCATCGAGTCAATAAGGCAATTCAACAAAAAAGACCGGATCGACAAGGCCAGGTGATCCTCCTCCATGACAATGCTTGACCACACACCGCAAAACTGTCAAGATAGCACTCCAAGAACTCGGTTGGGAGGTCCTTCTACATCCTTTCTATTCCCCAGACCTCGCCCCGACGGATTACTATCTCTTCCGCTGCCTTTCAAATGAAATGAGGGGTCTTAGCTTCGAAAATCAGGATCATCTTGAGAATTGGCTCAACAACTTCTTCGAGACTCGACCTAAGGATTTCTGGCGAAATGGAATCAACAAACTGGTGGAAAGATGGGAAGAAGTAGTGAACAATGAAGGAGAGTACATAATTGATTGAAGTGTTATTATTTTTACTGGTAAAGTTTTATGATTTCATTAAATTGACTGAGTCATTATTTTGGTTGTTAAAATTCTTTGATTTCTTTGAAAATAAATGTTTAAAAAACGGCTGGAACTTATGCCACAACCCAATAGTTTTAATGACAAAAATGTGAATATCTTGTAAAGAGCAGTAAGAACGGTTCCATAAGTTCAAAATGCTCATGTTTAAACGCAATTTTGAAGTACGGATTGAAAGCTTTTATTTTCAATTTCACGAATAAATTTAGCATAAATTTTTAAAATTTAAAAAAATTTTAAAAAATCCATTAAATTACATACCACACGGTAGCATAACTAACATTTTAAATTATTTCAGGAATATAAAAGCATATATTTATCAACATATGTTACAATACACAAACGACAAAAGTCTGGTTATGAATGGAACTATAACAAGTTACAATCTTTTCAAAATTTCAACGAAGTAAACTTCAACTTTGAGAATAATTACTGTTTTAATGATGAATGCGGTCATATTTGCTTCATGTGCTGAACATACAGTTGTAATGTACTTTTTGAACTTTTGATCTGTGATTGCCTGTAACATGAGAATGAATCAACTATGCAGATTCTATAAAGTATTTATACTTTCCTCCAACTCCTTCGGTCTACCTTTAGACGTGTCCCTTCTAAGAAGCAACACTTTATTTTCCACACATCTATTTTCTTTCACACACGCATGAGGTGACAAATATCAGGGATACTTTTTCCATTTAACATTTTGTGTTCCCGGGAACGGGAATTCATTTTTAAAAATTTGAGATTAATTTTTTAATAGTTAGTAAAAAATAATAAAAATAATACATTGTTAAATAGCATAATAAAACAAAAAGGAGCTATACGTGTTATAATATTCTTTTTTTATATTAAAAGCATGAATGAATTAAAATGAATTAAAAATGAATTAAAAGCATGAATGAATTAAAATGAATTAAAAATGAATTAAAAGCATGAATGAAAAGCAAAATTTGAAGAATTAAAAATTGTTACTATCGGTTTAAAAATGTCTTGTCAAAATAAAAAACCAACAGATATTAACAAGTGATTTTGTAAAATTTTGGTTTGAATTTAAACTAGAACTAACTAAACACGATACCAAATCTTCAAAAACTTTGCTAAATTGCCGAGCAAAAAGAGAATTAAAAATTTTCAACATATCATTCAATACAGCTAAATTTTGGACCAACGATAGAGGCAAATGTTGGATAAAAAATAATAAGAAGTTGTGGTATATATGAAATTGTTGTTATAAAACAAGCTTGATGAAGACAAATTTTAAGCTGTAAATTTACAGAATGTTTTGAAGAATGATAAGAAACATGATGAATTGAAACTTTTTGGCATTATTTATTTGAAATTGATATATATCGATTTATTTATAGTATTATATGGACTACGAGATTACAAAGCGATGGGTTCAACCGGGTCAAGCAACGCCATCAGTTCTAAAACAAGATCGATTTGGCTTGAAAATCATGTCGTGTGTCTGGTGGAACTTTGAGGGAGTCGTGCACTTTGAGTTTGTTCAGAACAGTCATGCCATCAATGTAGAGCTCTATAGTCAACAGCTGGACCGTGTCTACGAGAAGCTCAAGGAGAAGTGCCCCGCCTTAATCAACCGAAAACGTGCACTGCTTCAGCCAGACAATACCAAGCCGCATACTACCAAAAAACCATGGACAGGTTCCAATAGTTGGATGGAGTCGAAATCCTGCCGCATCCTGCTTACAGCCCTGATTGCGCTCCATCTGACTATGACATCTTCCGATCCATGCAACACTTCTTGATAGGTCGCCGATTCGAAGCATTCGATGAAGTTGAACAAGCATGTCAAGAGTTCTTCAATTCGAAGCAGGCGGAATGGTACTTTGACCAGATCCGAAAGCTTTCAGACTGTTGGCAGAAAGTAGTAGAAAAC
>MQRK01224984.1:2289-17935 GCA_001938485.1 Girardia tigrina
GATTAAGTTTTTGTTTCAGGCTTCTGTAAATTTCAGAGGGTTTCCGGTCACCTAAAGATGTATCTTCAATACAACTGTTTAAGATATTTCTGCTGGTATTTGTAAATTTTTCACTTAGTAATCTCCTTAAAAGGTCAAGAGGGTTTTTAGATTTTTTTAATTGTTCAATTTCGTTCGTTATCTGTTTAATTATTTTTACTGGTAACTTCATTATGATTGCACAGCTGATTTTGTGTTCTTCGTGGACGTTCTCTAGGTGTGCTAAATTGACTGCTGTGTTGAACCATGTAATGAAGGTGTTGTTGTCGTCATTGAAGTAATCTGGTATGTGTATATATTTATTGGTTTTTTGTGTAAATGTGTTTTCGTATGTTGAATTGTTATTTGTATCATTGTACATGTTGAATTTGTTTTGTGGTTTTGGTGTTTCTTGATTATTTGATTTGTATGGGCTTGATTTTGTGTTTGTTGTATTTGTTTTTTTGTACTTTCTTGATCTCAGCATTATTATTGTATGTATTATGTTATGTTTTGTCTGTGAAAGATTATTTGGGTTTACTTTACTCTGGTTTATTTTATTACTTTATTTCTGACACCAGTATGTAAAGACAACTTTCAGTTAGATTACTATAAATTGCCTTTACAATAGAATATATAACAAAAAAAAGAAAAAGACGAAACAATAAAACAAAATGTTAATTAATTAACAATAACAGACGGAATAAAAAAGGACAATTAAATCAAATCACGAATAACAACAGAAACGAGGTCAGTGGGAGAAAACAATGGAATAACAACAAAAAAAAGGTTACTTTAAATACTCTCTGAGTGAAAATAGATTATTGAGATGCGACTGATAGAGGAAAACGACAGAGACAGGACGGTCACTTGAATTTTGATAACTTGAAATTGTCGTAGTTGAGAATGATCGTCAAAAATATTCGAGCTAAATCTGATAATTCGATGGATTTAAAAATGGATTTCAACCAGTTTATCGCGAGAGATTCTGCCGACGGAATTCGAAGAACCGACCGCGAAATATTGAAGATAGAGATGGAGAAATTCCCGAGATCGAAACGGTTAGTCGGGAGAATGAATTGCCTCACGAAATGGTACGATTATATGCGCGAATTAGAGAGAAGATTCTGAATATTAATTCTTTTCAATCGATTTTTAATTTATCAATATTTCTAAGGTTATTTTTTTAAACCTTATTATAATGATGTATAATACATTACGAAATATGAGTGTAAAGGCAATTACAAGTTATCAAACTTATTTTATTATTTTTTTTTATTAATAAGCCTCTACATAATGGATCGGAAGATCAACAATTATCCTCATTTCTCCCATACGGGGTATTTATGATTTCTTTAATAAAACAATATTTTAAAGAATAAAATAAAAAATAAAATAAATTTGTTATTCACTTTCCTTGATTACGTGAACTCTTCTTAGGCGAATTTTCTGCAAATATTTTTGGGCAAACTAAAACTAAATTTGCTGCTGTTTATATAGTAATTTTCATCAGCCTTGAAAATTGATGAAGTAAAACAAAGACTAAAATATTTATAATTTTTGATGAAGTAAAACAAACATTTATAATTTTTAGTTCCAGGTTTTGTTAAACTAAATATTATTTTGTTTGAAATTAATAATTTTACTAAAAGACTTATTTAAAAATTTTCCTATATAAAATTTTATTAAAAGTATTCGTATGTATATTTCGGAACCCTAACATACTAATAGCGACAAGTACAAAGGAAGAACATTACAACAGGATAAGAAAAGTTTTTGAGAGGATCCAACAAACAGGTCTAAGAATAAAACCAGCAAAATGTAAGATGTTACGACCGGAAGTAAAATTTCTGGTACACATAATAAATGACCAATGGATACAGACAGATCCAGAAAAGATTGCAGCGATAGAGAATTTCCAAAGGCCGAAATGTATTAAGAATTTGAGAAGTTTTTTTGGAATTTGCAACTATTATAGAAGATTTATTAAAGGATATGCAAAGAAAGCCAAAGTATTAGAAGGAATGTGTGTTTTAAATAAAGAAAAGTTAATCTGGACGGATGCATGCGAAATACCGTTTAAGGACATGAAGGAAGCTTTGATAACGGCACTAATACTGAGCTTCCCAGATTTCAAAAACAAATTTATTCTGGATACAGATGCCAGATTTGATAGCATAGGGGCGGTACTGTCACAGATAAGTGATTCGGGGAAAGAGCACGTAATAACATATGGATCACATTCAATGTCAGCACATGAAAAAGGTTATTGCATAGCAAGGAAAGAACTTTTGGCAATTTTTTATTTTTGCCAGCATTTCAACCATTATCCGTACAGTAAGAGATTTAAATTGAGAACGGTTCATAAAGCTATAACGTTCATTTTTCATACAAAGAAACCTTTAACGGTTCAATTCAAAACGTGGATGAATTACTTAAGTAGTTTGGATATCAAAATAGAATAAAGGGAGTGCTGCACGGAAAAAAATGATATCTATCAAGTCAGAATTGCGACACATGTACATAATGCCAAGTGGAACACGAAGAAGCGAAAAAAGGAAAAAGAAACAGGACGAGATTAATAGCATTGACTACGAGGAGTCAAGCCAGAGCGGGTATGAAAGAATGGATACCGAAAGTAAAAAGGAGCGATCTCATTATGCAAACACATAGATTATTGTGCCATGCGGGAGCCGAAAAAGTATACGAATATCTCAGGGACAAGTTTGACATGGAGGAAGAAAAGAAAACGGTAAAAGAGGTGGTAGGATCATGTATAGAGTGTCAAACAAAGTATCGAACAAAGACAATAACCACAAAGACAAAGGAAGAAAACATAAAAATAACAACGTCAGAAATATTTGAGAAAGTTTATTTAGACATCTGCGGACCATGGAATGATACAGTAAGAAAAGAAAGATACATCTTGGGAATAATTGACCATTTCAGTAAATACGTGAGTTTGACAGCAATTAAAAGACAAGATGAAGAGACAATAGTACAAATGATAGTACAGAAATGGATATTAAAATTTAGAGCACCAGAAGAGATCCACGTAGACTGCGGGAAATTATTCGAAGCGAAAAAAGTTAAAGAAATGTTAGAAGCAAAAAGTATCGAATTTATTTTCTCTAGCCCATATCACCATAACACAAATGGGATAATTGAAAGGTAGTTTCAGACAATACGAGAATTCATACAGGCAAGTTTAAAAGAAAGAAATGCTACAGGTTGGGCAGACATATTACCAGAAGTAAAATTTGCCATGAATGCAACGAAACAAAAGTCTATAGGGTGCAGTCCAGCAGAAGTCGTATTTGGGAAGAAAATAGATAGACAAAAGTGGTATGATAAAAGCAAAATAAACCGGGAGGATACCATAATAAGACTAAAAGAAAATAACAAGCCAGAGGAAAATGAAACGCGAAGAATTTATAAGGTTGTCGAAAAGGTCTGGATACAAAAGGAAAATAGAACGAAAGGAGAAGATAGATTCGAGGGCCCTTATGAAATTATAGAAAGAATTCACGAAAGAAGTTACAAGTTGAAAGACAAAAATGGTAGACAACTTATTCGAAATGTTGAAAAATTCAAAAATTTTAAAAACGAGGGTGGATGTTAGGGGTTCTTTTTGGTGAACTGTAATTTTTTGATATTTTTAAATTAAAAATCATATATATTGTTTCGCGATGGGTTTTAATTAAAAAAAATTTGATTTCCTCTAATAAATGTCGGCTCTCAATTGTAATATTTGTCGCATCGATTCCCACTCATCAGACGAATTCAAAAATCAAAAAGAAAAATGTTATTCTAACAATAACGACGACGACTCAAACGAAATCGCACAATCAAATTAGTCGAAATTCGATTACGTCAATCGATCAATAAACATTAGAAAACAAATACAAATTGAAAAAAATCAAAAAGAAGAATGTTTGATTAAGAAATTGGGGAGCCTCACAGTGGTGAATTCTGAGGATTTGTATCCCACGATGGGACATTTGTCAATATTCGAATAAGTGACATTGCCACTAGAGTTCTGTTGTCTGAATTTCGAGCAAATAGTTTTCAACCAATCTAATCGCCTTTATAATTCATTTAAGTCGAAATAGAGGAAAATTTTCTGTTCCAATTGAAATTGCAATTTAATTTCATTTGGATTTGCATCATCTGTTTTCAATTCAATTTAATAATGGATGAAAATTTGATTTTGAAATCATATTGGAAAATTTGCAATTTCGATGAAACTCAAATAGATGAATTGTTGAAGAACATATTATTAAAAAGAAAGATATTGATCGGATTATCCAGTTAATTGTATTCAATCGATGTGCAAATAGTCTGATGAATTATTGGGCGGAAATCGGAAGATAGTTTTGAAAACGTGTGAATTGAATTATATAATCGATTGGATTTGAGAATTTTAATGTATCGTGGCTTTTGAATTTTTTTTGTAAATTGACGAATTCGAATTTAGTGTTTTTTTTAATCACATGTTTTTTCTGTAAAAAAATCCGTTTTTTATATGATAACAATTATTTGAATTTTGTGTGAATTTTAGTCGAAATTAGAAATTTTTGTAATTTGTTTTTATTGATCATTGAAATTATTATAATTGGCGCAAAAAATAATTGTTTATGACGTTTGGATAAAAATAAATCATTTTCAATCGCGAATTCGTTTTCTTGTTCGATTTTCAATTTATCCGGAGTGATTTTTTTATCACTTATTTCGATTTGTGATGGAAACTAAAGTCGACTTTAAAGTTGTTGTTTTTGGCAAAGAATGCAACGAAAAAACTGCATTAGTCGATCGATTTTTGAACGGGAATTTCCTGGCGAATAACGCATATCAACCAACGATCGGGGCGACCTATGGTGCGCGCCAGTTGAAAGAGAAAATTACCAGCCAATACGGCGAATCGGAGATCAATAAATCGTTAAAAAATGTGAAATTGATTTCGAGATTTGCGGCCGGTAATATCGACGTACCGTCGATGGAGGCGTGGAATAATTTTTTGAATCTTCTCGAAATGACGTTCTCGGGCAAGTCTAAGATCATCAAAGCCATTCTCACGATCGTCATCAACCCGAGCCTCGAGGTGAAAATTTTAAATGTGACCCCCCGACCGGATGCTCGCTCCCCGTCGCTGGCGTGCCGCAGCCACAAAATCGCTGCGCCCGCTCTTGCACCATCAGGTCTGTATCAATTAGTATTGGGACGTTTATCTCTTTAGCTATATTAATGCTGGCATCGATTGTCACTCCTTTGTAACTTATTTGACATTTGAGTTTTCTTTTGAAAGATATTGTTTCACCGTTTACTCCGACTACGATATTGTATTCTTCCTGTAGTATTATGCTTTCGTATTCGTTCGGCATTATTACATCAAATCTCATCACTGAAATGTTTGCGCCCGTATCTATTAGGGCTCCCATTGATCTGGCGTTCAATTTTACCTTTATTTTCGTCAACGGTCCGTGACTATCAGAGTCTGTGTCTGCCGTTGCCATCATTATCGATGCAACTTTAGGTTTAACATAATTCGTCGATAATCCTTTGGTTGTTAGAGTTTGTGTCTCCGTTCTCGGTGGTGGTATCGGTGGAGGTTCTGGTGTATCTTCGTCCGGTATTAATGGTATATCTGGATGTTCTTCATCCAATTCTTTATGACTTGTATAAGGTGGTGGCTTTGTTCTTGGTACAGGTACTTCTGGCATGTTTCTTTTCATTTGTTCCAATGTTGTTAGGTTTCTTCGGTATGGGAAACGAAGGTGTTCTTGTATTTGGCGATGTTGTTGGCATATTTGTTCCGTTAAAACTTGAATTCTCGGGTGGTTGAAACCTGTAGCATTCAATTGAGTTGTTAGGCTATTCCATCGTTCTTCCAAATCTTTTAGCTGCGCTCCCATTTCTTCCATTGACGGTGCTCGTCCATAATCTTTTGTTAATATTCTACGCTTTCTGTCCAAGTATGTTTTCATAGGGTCTTCTGTAGCTATCGCACTTCTGCCATTAGGTGGTGGTCTCTTATTATTATTGTTGAAAGATAGTCCTGTGGGAATCAATTTGTCGGAACATCGGTACCATTTGTTTCGACGTCATGTCTTTTCCGCTTAGTACTTGCCTCGTGTACCATAGGAACTGTTCATCCGTCATTGGCGGTAAGTTTTCAAACGCTTTAAACATCTTTTTGACTTTTGCAATATCTCTTGAATGACCGTGTAGAACCAGTGTTTTCGCCAGAAATGGTAATAAACCGTCTGTCATTTTAAAATTGAATTTCATCTTCTTCTTGTAGATATCAAAACACGCTAACATTTGTGATATAATCGTTCTGCATATCTGTACTATTAGTATGATGCCGAGTTGACCTGCCATTACCTTTCCGAAAATGATAAAACGTCCCCACATTCTCTTCATCATGTTTCTTGTTGCTCGATGAAAATGATCTGGCGAGAGCAGTGATTCGTAATTTGTTCATCCTCCTGGTGTGAAATGTTGCATTGCGACATTCACCATATCAGATAAGATTTTAGCTCTTGTTATTAGAAATAGTATGTGCTTTCTTTGCCTTCTGGATGTCTTCTGATGAGTATATTCCTCCTGCTTCAACCTCAATTGCTTTAAATCTTATTTTGCTTGCTAATTCCATTAATGTAAACTACCGTGGTTCTGCTGCTAATGTTTTCTGTGGAAATCGGATCCATCTGCCGTTTATATCTCGATATATGGGCTGTAACACATTCGAACATGTCATGTTTATTGGTACGAATTCCATTATTGTGTCGTATTGGAAATACTTTATAACATATTCCTCTCATTGGTTGCATTTCGACGTCAACCTGAACACATTGATAAACGCATATGACTTCGCCAACGATTCTTCCAAATTGTCCCACTGGTAACGGCAATAATGGGACTACTGAGTCTGTATTTACTGTAGCGATGCCTAATTTTAGCTTCAGTATTTCTTGATTTAATTTACAGTCATTGAATACCATATCTAGGTATATCTTCTTCATCTTTTCTTCTTGTCGGTTAAATAGAAAAGTCAATTTATTGTTTACATAAGCCTCCCATTTCATATCTGTTAGTTCACTCTGGTTCTTGTTATGTCGTGTACTCTGGTTTTGCTCAGATAAAAGCATTTGTAGTTCGTTGCGAACATTGTCGTATAGCATCTTGAGACGGTTTCCTTTTTGATGAATTGCATTCCATTCTGAAAAAGACATTCTGAACTTGTGGTAGCCCTTGTGTCGCTCTTATTCGTATCAATTTTTCGCATAATTCTTTTATTTGTTCAATTGTTGTCTCCTGAAGTACTCCAAAATCATTGCTTTCTTTATGTAATCCGTCTTCAATGAATCTGTCCCATTCTCCTAATTCTTGTATACCAGGTTCGATACATCTCTTTACTTATTCTGATGCAGTTTTTATAATTTTATCGCATTTTTGGAAGTCATGATCGCATTTATTCGCACAGAATGATATTACGCATGCTAGCGCAACCTGTAGTCTCGGTTTGTCTCTTAATTTTTCCAAATAATCTCTGATCGCTTTCTCTAAGTCCTTCAACGTTCGATTTTTTATTTTTCTGTCGGCTTCTATGATTATCGCTGTTAACATTTTATTTAAAGAGTAACTCTTTGATGATAATTTAATTGTTCCGGTATTTCGTGTTTGACCTGTTAGCTAACTCAAGTGTAATCTGACTTGATCGGTCAATATCATCTCCGTCATGCCATTCTCTGTATGTATGTCAGCGCATCGATTTCTCAATATTGTCAATCATTTCAGTGATCTCTGTTTGGGTGTTAACTTTGGAGCAGTTTGTACAGTAGTACCGGGTACATTTATTACGTTCCTTTTCATTTGCATTTGCGCAGGTTTCCAAGATTTTGTCGTTTGTGCCTCTTGTTCCGTCTTTTCCAGATGATTGCCTGTTTTTCGATCTACATACTGATTCATGTAAGTCTGTTTTAATATTGGTCTCGTTGGTTTGCTAGTTGGCAGGTTCGATATTATTTCTCCCAATGACTCGTTTACATCCATTGTTAACGGTTTAATTGATCTGCCTGACGTGTTTTGATTTTGGCTTTTGCTGGCCTTCAATTTCGGATGTATGACGATGGTGAGTAAGTCTCTGACGGACGTCTGTAGTTGACCCTCTTCATCGGTGTCTTCATTGTCATTGTCGGTTAACTTATTCTCGGTTTCGACTTCTATTTCTTCAACTTCAACGCTTCGGTCAAGGTCATTCTCTCGTGGTGACATTATCGACTCTAACATTCACTGTTGTTCTTGCGACTCTTTCCATCATTGGCTTGTACTTTTTCATGGTGGTGACATTATCGTCGGATGGAAATTCTGCTCTTCATCTGTGTTGTCCATTCTTTTCTCCATTTCTTCGGGAACGTCGTTTATTTCGACTACTTTCGGTCCCCACTCTTTTGTAGTTTTCTATCTATCTTCGGCCTCAATTTGATTTCTCCAGTTTCTCCGTATTTGTCATTGGTTAGTCCGATATATGTCTGATCCTCATAAACTTGTCGGTTTATAACAAGGTTATAGTTATCTTAATACTTGATATTTTCTTTGATATCCTTTACTTGGTTAGATTCCATTGCACATATTTGTCGAAGCGCTTCACCTGGTATATAGACTATAAAATTATATATCTGTGAAGACGTGTTCTCGAGTTCGTGTAACAACTGTTTTATCACGTTTTCGGTTTCTCTATTCATTATAATTCTCTATATTCATCATAATCGAGTTTTCGCAACATCGTGGACATCCTGTCATTTGATGGTCTCGTGGCTTTTATCCACCTTTTCACTTATAATCTTTTCCATTGGTGGCAGTTTATTAAAAGCTATTTCTCTCCGTTTTTCCGTTGCTTCTCCTCGATATATTTCTGCTTCATCAGTCAGATCTATCACTAGCTCTGGGGATTCTTTTGTTTACTTTTATGGTTTGTCCACTTTTTAACTCTTGCTGATTGACATGTTTGTCCTCTTTTTACTTTTGATGTCGTGGGTTTTGATTGTTTATCCAGTGCGTAAGTTTGTATTCCCGATTTGCCATATTCTTTGTATTCTTCACCGTCGTCTTCATCTTCGTCACTTTCCTGTTCGGAACTGTTACTTATCAATGCATTAACTTGTACATTTCGTGATTTGACTATTTTCGGCCATACAGTCAGATTAAAGTAAGTGAATAGAACTTGCATATCTTGCGCGATCTCTATCTGCTCTATTTTATACCGGTAACTATTTGCTACATCACGATTCTCGTGTACCAGTAATTGATGTGCGTCCCATAGGCCATATGAGGCAATTGTTCTTTCGCGGACTTCTAATCGAAACGTTTTCATTTCGATCGATTACATCATCTTCTACTTCAATATTAAATACATCTTCTCCGGCTGCAAACACCAGACCATGTTCATCTTCAAGGATTTTTTGAAATATTTGGTTGAGTTTTTTATATTTCCACTTCTTTACCATTCTCCTTTATTCCACAGCATTCAAATGCAGTTTTGATTGACTGGACTGGCACGGAATTTCAAGCTGTAATAACCATATCAACTATTTTCTGATAGTTGGGGCCTTTTCGGTAACCTTTCGGTGTCCCATTCATCTTTCATTACTTTTTTAAACATGGAATTGATAAATTGATCAAATTAATTTGAAGCAAAAAATCAGTTTTTTTGTCCCCAAAAATAGGAACATGCGCCTATTTTCGGAAACAAAAAATTAAAATAAGCGCAGGTGCACTTATTTTTGGAAAATCCCGGTACATAATTGATAACGTGCTTCGATGAGTATTTAATCATCGTTTGACAAAAAATAATTGAAAAAATTTAATCAAATTTTTATTTATAACACAGGGCAACAAAAATATGTTTCATTTTATTTTTTAGTGTTTTTATACAACTTCGGTGTGCTAATTCTGGTGGTAACAATTATTTTTATGTGGCTCCAGCGGTTTGGATGAAAAGCCATTTTTTGAAAAATTCATTTTTATAGCTCCGCTTACCATTATTTTGTTATATCTTTAACGATTTTCATATTAATATTGATTTTGCTATTTGTTTGTAGATAAAAATGTCATCTAGACACTATAAATTATCATCTGACTGTTTTTGCTATGTTTGTGGATATTATTTTTGCCCCTCTCAAATCAAATATAAGATATCTAGGGACACGAAGTACTGCGAAGCATATGAGAAATATTTTGGAATCCGAATAGGAGATCAAGATAAATCCTGGTACTTTATACTTAAGTACTTTACTTTATACTCAGTACTTTATACATAAGGAAACACTTTGCTATTGTTCAGACGTGATGGGACTGTTTGGAGCAATTGGTGTCACATATCAACGAAATCAATGGCAACTATTTATTGACAGCTCTGCTAGGAGTTTAAAAGCAGTATAACTCCACAATGACAATCAGAATCCTTCGGTACCAATCAATCATAGTGTCCACTTGAAGGAGGACTACAGTAATGTTAGAACTTTGCTGCAGAAAGTCAACTACGAGAGCTAAAAATGGGATGTTTGTGGGGATTCTTCTTGGATTGCATGGTGGATTCACAAAGTTCCCTTGTTTTTTTTATTTATGGGATAACATAGACAGAGTAAATCATTATTTCCTAAGAGAATGGCCTGAAAGAAGTGACTTGCAACCAGGCGTATACATCGTGAAAAATATTACTCTTCTTTCTGCTGACAGAATTCTTCTACCTCAACTGCATATAAAACTGGGATTGATTAAATAATTTTTAACAGCTCTAGATCCTAGTGGTGAAACCCTTAAAGAGATCAGGTCATTGTTTCCCGAGCTATCAGAAGCTAAAGTTACAGCAGGTGTGTTTGTTGGACCACAAGTGAGACAGATGTTTGAATCAGAAAGTCTAGAGACTAAAATGAAAGAAAAAGAAAAGAGAGCCTGGACTGCTTTGAAGTATGTAGTTTCCAATTTCTTCGCAACAACAGAACGGATAATTATAAGGAACTAATTGAAGAATTACTCTACAGCTACCAAGATTTGGGTTGTAGAATGTCAACAAACCTGCATTATCTACACTCTCACCTGGAATTCTTTAGATCAAATCTCGGAGATGTTAGCGAAGAGCACGGTGAGAGGTTCAACCAGGACATTACGGTGATGGAGCAACGATATCAAGGACGTTGGGACGAATCCATGATGGGTGACTATGTATGGAGTTTGGTGAGCACAGATGAAACAACTCTTAAGAGACAAAAACAATCTACTGTGCATTTTTGAAGAACTTAGGATTACTTGAATCTTTTCATTTATTATATAGACAAAGGAGACATTGTAACTCTCAGTTATGTTGATATTTTGCTAATTTTGTGTAATGTAGGTAAAGCTAATTTCTCGTATATGCTAATTATATTAAATTTAGTTTATCTTTTGAACCGTTGAAGATAGGGAGAAACTGATGTTATTTTCTGCCGGAAGACAATCCAACAAGCGTGATGAAAAAAACTTATTTTATTATAATAAATATTTATCGGTTAGAGTGTTGTAATTATAATGTGAAGGTCGAGAGTTCTAGCCTCTCTCGGGTCATATATTTTTGTAACATATGTTAAAAAAAGTAATATTTTATAATAAAAATATTTTGTTGAAATTAAAAGGTAATTAAAACACATTTTCTTTCAACAATATGAATAGCGAATTGCAAACCTGTTTAACAAATATTTTATCGGAAATGGTGAAAAACATCATTTCAGAATTCGTAAAAAGTAAGGAGTTCTTTCTTTGTTTAGATGAGGCTGGTGTTCAGGTTATTGGAGAATGGTTTTTTCCGGTCGGAGGTTGATTTCTATATATTGAAATCGGTTCCAGTGAGTGAAAATGTCAGTGATTCACAGAAAGATTCTCTACCGGCAATGAGTTCGAATGGTGCAGAAGTTAATCAGTACATGTTGTTGAACAGGAGCGTGAGATAGAGCTGATAGTAACCGCTCATCTGCAATCGTGAAAGAGTGTCTCAAAGTTCAACCACGTCAAACGCAATTCAAACAGCAGCCAGAAACAGAAAATTTCAATACCATCAAAGAGTCGATTAGTGCCTTAAATTCTCAAAATATGCCATATCATATTCTATTTGTATATGATAAACTCAAATTAACTTCGTATGTTTTAGACCCCCATTTCACAATCGCCACAGTTCTGAAAACATAAGCTTGTCATTAAATTTAAATTTAGCACTCTACCATTTCATGTCCGTAAATGTCGAAAAAACAGATTAAACTATCGATAGCTTACTTTATCAAAAGAATAATCATGACTATAGCCCCTTCATTTGTGAATATGCTGTTTTTCTTTGCAACAACCACAAAAATATTGATTCGTCAATTATTTGCGATGTTAGAGAGGAAATAATTGAATTTCACAACAGTAAAACTTCCAAAACCTCATCTAAACATGGATGAGGCATTGGTATGGAACCATACTTTTGTTCGAATATTAAAGAATTAAAAATGGAGAAACAAATAGAGAACTGTTTGAAAAACACTTTATCAGAACTGATAAAAAGTAAGGAATTAATTTTATTTTTAAAGGATGCCATCATTTAAATGATCCAGGATAATTCCTTACTCCAACGAGATTTTGGATGCTTGTCGGAATCAACTGAGTCAACTATAAAACCGTTTAACTCAGTTCCTTAACAAGCTTGCCCAGTTAAAAGTCGCTCGGCTGATTGAATCTATACTATGTGCCATTAAAGCACCCAAACAAAAATTCGAACAAAGATTTTTATTTTTTCTTTTTTTTTTTTATAGATCAGACTAATTTTGGACTTGATGAAGAATGCTAAACAGTGCGACGATCATACATCGATTATACATCTATTAGTCAAACCGACCTTCCCATGAGGGAAGACAATCCCACAAGCGTGATGAACAAACTTATTATATTATAATAAATACTTGGTTGATCGAAAAAATAATGGGGGTTTTTGAAGTTTATACTTTGTTTATCTACTTTGATAGGTATATAAGTTTAAATGCATTAGTATTAGATATTATTTGAAATCTTATGCCTAGCTGTATATTCCTATAGCCATTATTGACATATTGCTATTATTTTTTAGAATATTTACAGTGCTAAATTAATAATGGAAAAAATTTAAATTCGAGCAATTTTCTTGTACGAATTTAAAGTGGGTCGTAAAGCAGCAGAAACGGCTCGCAATATCAATAAAGCGTTTGAAAAGGGAAC
The DNA here is from genome assembly GCA_001938485.1 of Girardia tigrina. Taxonomy (NCBI): domain Eukaryota; kingdom Metazoa; phylum Platyhelminthes; order Tricladida; family Dugesiidae; genus Girardia; species Girardia tigrina. The sequence continues at coordinate 15,571 of MQRK01224984.1, forward strand.
AGCTTCTGAGCGCACAGTACAACGATGGTTCCGAAAATTTTCTGATGGAGATGAAAACCTTGAAGATGAAGAAGGTCGTGATCGTCCAGATGCTGTGAACAACGACAATTTGAGGATAATGGTGGAAACAGATCCCCGTACAACAATCAGAGAACTTGTAGATCGGTTGGGCATTGGTCATTCAACAGTCCTGGATCATTTAAAACAACTTGGAAAAATCAAGAAACTTGATAAATGGATTACACATGATTTGAATGAAAATCAAAAGAACCGACGCTATGAAATTTGTTCTGCCAATCATCTTCGCAATAAAAACGATCCATTTCTTGATCGTAATGTTACCTGTGATGAGAAATGGATCCTGTATGATAACCGACGTCGATCTGCACAGTGGTTGGATAAAGATGAAGTACCGAAACACTTTCCAAAACCAAACCTAAGGTTATGGTGACAGTTTGGTGGTGTGATGCTGGAATCATCCACTATAGTTTCTTGAATCCAGGTGAAACAATCACAGCGGAGAGGTACTGTCATGAAATTGATGAAATGCATAAAAAATTGAAAACCCTTTGTCCTGGATTGGTCAATCAAAAAAGTCCCATCCTTCTTCATGATAACGCTAGACCTCATATTTCAAACGTGACTCTTCAAAAACTTAATGAGTTGGGCTATGAAACCCTACTTCATCCACCATATTCACCAGACCTGTCGCCAACGGACTTCTACTTTTTCGGGCATTTGTACAACTTCCTATGTGAAAAATGAAATGTTGAAATAAAAAGGTAATTAAAACACATTTTCTTTCAACAATATGAATAGCGAATTGCAAACCTGTTTAACAAATATTTTATCGGAAATGGTGAAAAACATCATTTCAGAATTCGTAAAAAGTAAGGAGTTCTTTCTTTATTTAGATGAGGCTGTTGTTCAGGTTATTCGAGAATGATTTTTTCCTGTCGGAGCTTGATTTCTATATATTGAAATCGGTTCCAGTGAGTGAAAATGTCAGTGATTCACTTAAAGATTCTCTACCGGCAATGAGTTCGAATGGTGCAGAAGTTAATCAGTACATGTTGCTGAACAGGAGCGTGAGATAGAGCTGACAGAAGCCGCTCATTTGCAATCGTGAAAGAGTGTCTCAAAGTTCAACCACGTCAAACGCAATTCAAACAGCAGTCAGAAACAGAAAATTTCAAGACACTTAAAAGAAGAAAAGAAATATACGCAGATAAGATAGATGAACCATTAATGAAATTACTAATAGAATATAAAAAGTATGTTTAATTCTTATTTTTTAAAAGAATATAAAGTTTAGATAGCTTAAAAATTTTGAAGAATATAATGAAATTAAGGGAAACTTTTCAAAGAATCATATTTTATTAAAAACATTTCAATCACTAATATTTTGGATAAATAAATAAAAAATTATTAATTTCTTATGTTTTCATATCATGCAATAAGAATATAAATTGTTAAAAGAATTATCAAGAAGATTGTTGTGAAAACAGCTCTAATTGTAATAATAATGAATCTTTCAAAAATCTCCTTGATATTTTTTAAAAATAGTAATCAATAATTTATTAATATTTGCTCTTTCACATATGTATACACTGTATAAATTATATAAATAGTTATACCGTAATTTGATTGCTGTTGAATATGTCTCAATTTGTGGCTCAGTGACCAATCACCAGCAAATATTTACCAACAGTATTTTAATCAATTGATTTTAGAAAAATATCTGTCGTCTTAATTTTCCAACGACAGATTTCATGTTTAACTGTTTTGGAAAGAACGATCGCAAGCTGCTTCTTAATGATCCTGGAAATGTTTCGCCATCTTCAAATAAAACTGCCACCACTCCACCTAATCTAAAAGCTAGTTCCAAGGGTTCAAATGTCAGTGGTGTTCTTTGAAGACTTATTTGATTTTGATTATCTTTCTGATTATAAAAATAATTTAAATTTATGTCTGTTAAGAGTGAAAAAGAGCATGTCTTTCTGCGTGCTGCTCACAATGGAATTTTTTCTAAAGTGCAAGAAGCTTTGAATTCAAACATTGATGTTAATTCATGTAACTCGGTAGGAATTACGTTTTTATGCTACCATTGCATTTGGCCAAATCAATTATATATTATGCTATTATTATTATGATTATAACGCAAATTGCAGAGCCGTGGCAACCACCCCTCGCGCCCCCCGGTCGGGTGGGCCTCAAGCTTGCATGGGGCCTCTCCAAATAGCGTCAATATTTGAAAATGTAATAGAATAACAGTAATAAGATCTAACACACACACACACACTGCATATCGGCATGCTTCGTCTACCGTATAATTCAATCCTTCAAATAAATAATGGCTGCCTAC
>MQRK01224987.1:17680-28297 GCA_001938485.1 Girardia tigrina
AGTTCCTTATGATTATATTAAAAAATAACTCTTGTCCAAAGACAAATCAATTATATCAGAAATGATTTATAAACACAAAAGTTCACGAATTCAAATAAAATGTTTTTGCTGTCTATTAATAACATCACAATTTGAATGTAAACATTCATTTACAACACAAACAGATTCTTCACAACAATTTTCAGAGGTCATCTTTCTTTGATTGATATAGTTTTTGTTTATGTATTCAAATCTAAAAAAAACAATGAATGAGAAATTTTTTAGTATTAATTTTTAATTTCTTAAATTTTATTGGATAAAAAGGCATTACGTAATTTTTAAATAAACATTAATTTTTAAAATATATTAAATTTAATAAGTTAAAATCGTTTACTAAAAATATTATTAAAATTCATAATTATAAAACTTTAATTAATTAGTACTTAAAATTAATATCATTAAATTAATTTCATTAGATTCAAATAATCAATCAATAAACATATCAATCCCATCTGAGTAGGAGAGTCACAAATCTAAACAACATACAAACAACAACATTCCTAATTATCCCTCACACTGTCATCGTTATTTCGATCAACAAATTTATTATCTAATATCTTTGAAATATCTTTCTTGTGAACAATTTGAAATCTTTTATTTTTTTATTAATTATTTTTTTATTTTTAATTTAAGAATAACATCGATATTTTAAACTTTGAATTCTTTTTTGATTTCATAAGTACAATCAAAAATATAAAGATAAATCAATTTGACTATTAACAAATGGGCGCTGTGCAAAACATCCAAACATCGATTCTGCCACTGAGTCTCTGCTACCCCCGTCCGGTCAATCGGGCAACCTGAAGATAAGTGGCAACAATTAGTATATATTGAACAGAAATCGTTGTCAAACATTTTCTTTGATTTCTTAGAACCAAATAATAAAAAAGAATAGGTAGAATTATGTTACTGGATCAGCAGTAGAATGATCAGTTTAAATCCTTCAGTACCTTTTGTGTTTGTAGAAAACAGTTTTCCACCTTTAAGGATGCACGACTCATGTTTCAATAATGCTTCTTTCATTGTAATTAAATATGATGGCACATTAACTTTGTTTGATGTAGCTTAAATTTCATGATTAGCAAACAATTATCTAACGGATTGAGGTTAATGAATTTCCTGACCTAGGTTTCAGAAGCTGACCTCCCTGTGTTTGCAACCAGACTTTCACCAACTTTATGGAAGGAAAAACAATAGCGAAATTTAAGGAACATTAGATATTGTTGGTAGATCACTTTCAATTTTAAACAAAAGGTGGTTGATTTTGAAGGCTCCAGAAGAAAGAACAGCCACATGAAAAACTAGATTTAGGGTTATCATTTAAAATTAATATTCATATTAATTTTTTTATGAAAATAAATGTCTAAAAAATAAGGTTGTAGAACATATAATTGAATTTATATTTTATCACTTATTTATATATTTTCCAGCTTGTTTATTCAGGCGTAGTCAAAAAGTCAATAACATTTTGTCTCCCAAATAATAATAACCGTAATAAGTAATTAATAAAACATAATGAAAAACAAAGTTTTTAATTAGAAATTTTTTATTATTAATAAATTTGTGTTTTGTAATGTTAATTGACGTAATAAATGTAACCATAAATCAACTAAAATCACAGCTAAAAATAAATAATTAATTTTTTAAATTAGAAATTAAAGAAATAATTGATGTTTTCTCATTAAATATTCCATTATGATTTTAATTTATATTTAAGTTTGTTCTCGAAGGAATTATTCTTATTAATTAGTTCGGTCTTTCTAAAAAAAGGAAGTACACAATTTTGAAAATTATTATTCACATTGAATTCGATTTTTTGCTTTACTTTAATGTTGTAATCAATTTATTTCAAACTTTTCTTAATTAGAATAAGAAATATTTTAATATCTAAAAGAATTATATTCGAGAAAGTGAAGAGCCTTAAGAATCTAAAATGATTTTAACGAAACATGGTCAAAGAATTTCGTGAAACTGACCAAAATAAGAGGAGAAATATTTAGTTTTTACTATTTTACTGACTTAGAAAGAAAAGGGGTTTTATACTTGTGGACTAGATTTTAAAAGACAATCAAAAATTTATTTCTTATTTTCATTTATTGCAACAATGAGTCATAACAACTTTCTTATTAAATTAAATTAAGAAAATAAAAAAAGAATAACTTTAAATTATTAAACTATTATTTAATTAAGTTTGAATTTAAACCTGAACATAGACTTCTTTGTTCTGCTTAATGTGTTGATTGATTTGCCGAGTATTCATACTTTATTGGAAGAAAATGTCAATTTGGCTAATTCTGATTGGCTAGCCAATCAAAGAGAGTTTTTCGCCAGTAATGGTTTTAACAATTTTATTTATTGCTATTTATTTGTCAATTGAAAGTAAACTTTGCTGATTTAAAACATTAATTATTTTGTTGATTAAAAGTCATGACTTTGCAGATTTAAGAGACGACTTTTTGAAGATTGATAAAATATTTTTTGTTCATTGTAGGTTAGTCCTGTATTCGACTTGTACTTTACACCAGAGGCATTTTTCAAGATGAAATAGACAACCGAGTATTTCCCGGAAAAATGTACTTACTGCATTTTGATTTACCTTCTCAAAGTTTAGCACTATATTTTGTGGTCTTAGCTTCAAATGTTTCTGATGAGTCGAAGATACTCGATTGCCTTTTTAGATTACATGATTGCTAATATGAATGATACAGTACAGTGCTCAATAAGTGCATGAACTGTGAAGACTTTCACAAATACTTCAGGTGTAACTATAAATGTTTCATTAAAGAACCAGTAATGGCATGTTTCAAATAGTTGTAAATTGACATTAATTCGCAATATCAGCATGCAATTATCATTACCTGCTCCAGAATTCCATAAAAAAAGTAATCATTGTGACTTGGTAGCAGAATCTTGTATCTGTTTTGGTTACGTTCATTTCTCTTCAGCAAAGTGATAAATGTCTATGTCACTTCATCCAAAAGCTTATTACGGTACATAAAGAGGATGCGTCTTTGGTCTTTCAACAATGGTTTTAGATTGTTTTAGAAATTTTTAATCAATATTTGAATTAAATAATTATTAATTAATATTTTTTGAAATCGTCTTGCACTATTTAATGACCGAGCTAGAATTATTTTATTTCTGACTTGGTTTTTCTATGTTTCTTCGATTATTATGGTAAAGCTGGCGAGTCTTGTCATAATTATGAAATAAAATACCATTCAGATCCCGAAAAATGGATATCAAAAATAAGAAAAAGTAACTAAATAATTACAGTTTACCGATGCACATTTATTTTTTTAGGTTTACAATAATATTCAGTCGGTATTGAAATTAAGTCATGAAATTTTCAACCCTAGTGATCAGAATCTTAGGAGTTATTTATCCAAGGTTTACTAGTCGAGAAAATTGAAAAATTGATCGAACTTAAGTAGAATTATACAAAAGAAATATGCCTTTAAAAATGAATTAAAATAACAACTAGAAAATTTTAATTTGAAGGCAAATAAAATTTAATTTCTAAATTTGAATAATTTAGAAAAAATCTCCTCAATATAAATGTGTATTTATTTATATTGTTGACTAGTTAAAAAAGTTGTTGTTTAAATAAATTAAGTTGAAAAAGCGAAATCTCTGCACAAAAAATAAGTATAAATAAAAACTGATTGAAAAGCGACTTTTGAATTTATGTGATTGGAATGACTTTTGTTTATAAAATCAAAGGTATTGACAGAAAACTGTTGGAACAGATTACAGAACGACATAAACGAGAGAGAAATGAGCGAGCAGTCGAGTTACGGAACGTCACTTGTATATTAAAATGCACCCGGTGAGATGGAGATTGTGTTCAGCGAAAACAAACGAGTCTTGTTGTGACGCTGATTGTGGATCTGGCAGGCCGAGACGCAGCAGGAGCTTAGTGTTTTCTCAATCACCAACTATCAAATCAAAGAAATGATCGCCCATGTCGACAAATTGATTTCGAGAGTGCCACAGAGAGGAAACTGAAATTGGAAATAGAAGAAAACAAAAGAGAAAGAGAAACAGCCCTCGTAAGGGTCACCATTCCCGATTGTAAAAAATATGAAACAGCTTCTACAGGCGACTTATACTAGAAAAATAAAATATTTATCATTATTAAATTTATAAAGTAAAATAGAAATTTTGGGAAACATTTCTAACAATTTGTTTTGAATGTTAAGTTTATATAGGTCTTTAAGACACTTTACAATCCCATATTTATAATTAAGTTAAAATTAAAATAATTCAAAATATATAAAAGTAATGTTAAAAAATTAAAATAAAATAAATTATTTTAAATTTCGAATAATTCAATAGCAAAAAAATAAATATAACTTCTAATTGTGAAAATATTTTACATTTGTATCAAATTCTGAGACAAATTTTATAAATAAAATCAATAAAATTATTAATTTGATTTAAATTTTGAAATTACATTTAATTAATTATGGCTTTTGTTATTAATAAATATTACTTATTTAAAAATTACTCAAAATCATATGTTGAAAAATTGACAAAAGAAATAAACGAAAAATTAATCAATAAACCAATTAAAATGATATTAAAATGATATAAAAGAACCACTGATTTTAAACTACGTTTTGAGTTTTCGATATTCCGAAGATATTGGTCAATTTAAGCGTTTAGTTTTGAAATTCGTTGATGCACTGCTGCGGTATTTTTTTTAATAATTATGAAGTTAAACATCAACGTTTATTTTTAGCGCCAAATTTCCATTTTTATTAATTATTAACAACATCCATATGAGTTTTACAACATTTATTAATATCACAAGCGCATTCACTATTAAACATTTTTCTTGATCAATATATTTCTGAATTCATACTTTTTTTTATTTTCAATAAATGAAAATCTTTTAATAAAAATTATTAATTATAAAAAATCTAATTGGTTAAATTTAAATCTAAACATTTTTAAAAAAGTACATATTAAATTAATATATTAAAATTTTAAATTATATTTAAAATTAAATAATACATTCAAAAATTATTTTAAATCTTTCTACTTTAAAATTAAATTAAATTATTTTAAATTAGTAGGAATCAAAGAAAATACCAATCATACATCTGTGTAGGAGAGGCACAATCCGAATAAACATACAACATGCACAATATCAATACACAATTCAAAACTTTTCTCACATTAATAATTGCAATATTCAAACAAAAATTATAATTACAAAATCAAATGAATAGTGTCACATATGTAAATGAGGATTTTAATGTAAAAATAATATTTCAAACATATAAAATCCAAAATGTGTTATGTTATTAATCTCGAACCTCATTTGAATTTTTTACGGAACTCGTATATCATATGTAAAATTTACTTGTAATGGATACCATGCCACATACATTGGAGATGCGTCTCGCCATATTTACAAGGAAATTCAAGTACATGACCGTAATTTGATGGAAAATAATATTGCAGAACAGAAAGGTTTTTAAATTGAACAAAAATATTAACATAAATAATTTCAAAAGTCTGTGCTCAGTTTAATAATTATTAGTAGTCAGTGGTCTGTGAAGCACCTTATTCCAGATCTTTAGATCATATGATTAATTTGAAAAAAAGGTCCCTCGAAAACCTTCTTGAGTGTGTTTAGATGATAGAATTATTCATCGAAATATCTTTATAAATTATAATCTTTTCACAAACTTTACTATTTTATTATATATGCTCTTATTAGTAAAATTAAAAGTTTTTTTGTAACAAATTAAAATTTATAAAACATCGAAACATGTACAATAATTATTTGCTGAAAAAAAATTATTTATCTAAACTAAATTATTTTTTCGGAAAAGAACAATAGACTAAAAAAATCTTTAAAACTATAAGCAATTATAATGTAATTAAAGATTGCGATTAAAAAAATTAAACAAATAACTATTGTATTTTATGGAATATTAAAATCAGGGAAATAAGAGAATCGATAATTTGAATAATAAAGACAACGATTTAAATTCTTCTTTTATCCAACCTCAAAACGAAAAGTCTTCGACAATTGGAAAAATAATTCTTGTTATCTATAAACTAATGTCATCCACTTTTGTAGACGAATTCCAATCATACTGATCGAACCTAGTACCATGAGAATAAGCAATTAAAAAAAGTAAAAACCTTGATATTGATAAAATCTAGTTTATTCGATCCTCACTCTTTTTGTACGAAAATCAAAGACGAATATTAGTAATTATGAAGTATCATTGATACTCCTTAACCGACTTTCTATTTTTTTTAATTTGATCTTGTTTTTTAATCTTAAAATTCTTACTACATAATACAATTTTCGTTAATTTAATTAATTTACTTTTTTAACTATAATAATAGAAAAATAAAAAATGTTGATGTATCAACTTCTATAGTGCTAAAACTCACAAATTTTGCATCGATTATCAATTTTTCACTCAAAAATCTTGTTTTGAAGAGTTGAAATTCTTTATTGTCCTATTATGAAAATTCACAAACCTCAAATTTGATTTGTTTCTTTGAAATTCTTTTCTATTATTTGCTTTTTTGTTTAATTAGAAGTCAAATTGTTCCGCCCGATCTTAACGTTCGTGCTAAGCTCATTTTATTGTAGAAATTAAATGTTTGCTCATCGAATAATAATTATTTTATATCTTAAAATCATTAATTAAAATTTTCGTTCCGTATATTTATATATATATTGATTTCAGTAAAATTCGTAATACAAAATTTAAATTAGTTCGACAGATAAATTGTAATTTTTGAATTTAAATCACTGTTCGATAAAATTTTACAAATAATTATAATCTTTTCAGTATCAAAATCGTTCAAAGCGCTCGATGAAAATTTCACAAAATAAAATAAATCATAAAAAGTGAAAGAAATATCTGACTCAAATCTCGCTCGGATTGGTTGACCAATCAGAATGAATCATTTCATTCACTAATCACTTGATTCTCCAGTACAAATAATAATCGGTACACGTAGACATGTTAATCGATTTTATAACTTATTTAATAAGTCATCGTCAAAAATTGTACAAAAAAGAAACATTTCTTAATTTTTATTTAAATTTTTAATTTTATTTAATTCTTTTTTACTTTAATTAACCATATTTTCATTTAAATATTTTTATAAGTCAAGCAAAAAAGATTTCAGCGATTGTCATTCAATAAAAGTGCAAGTTGTCTTTGGCAAGAAGAGGAAATGATTATTAATATAAATAATTATAACGAAAAATAATATTATTTATTCCGAAACACCATTGTTTATTTCCATTTATTAATGTTATTGAAGGTAAATTTAAATTACAACTAGAAAAATGGAATAGTTTTTAGTTTGTTATTAAAACTTATTCAAACTAATGAATCGCTAATAAGAGAATAAAAAAAATCAAATTGTATTTTTTAACCTATTCAATAAAATAAAAGGAATTTTTAATTAAATTTAATGGAATGAATAATGAAATTATTCAAATCAATCAAAACAAAAATTTAATAAAACTTCATTATTTTTAGTTCTATTACTTTTTTATTTACAACTGAAAGATTTCCAATGTTTAATAATCAAGTCATGCAATTCACACGGATCGTTGAAATAAAAATACAATAATTTCAACGAAAAAATCTTTTAAAAAAAATTTGAGAATCAATTCTAAACTAAAGTAAAAATGTTTTTCTTTGTTTCTTGTAAAAAGAAAATTGATAATTTTTGCGTCACATTTTTAAAATATTTTATGTATCAACAGTTTAAAAGGAGTACTTCGCAAAATCGAGTTTAAATAGTTGCAAAAATTAAAATCAATATAAAACGAGTAAATGAAAAATAAGGAAATCTATTTGTGTATTTGAGTAAAAAAATTAATATATTATAAATATTTCAAATAAAAAGAATTAATAATTTTAAAACGAAAAGTTGAGAAATGTATTTTGTATGCCAGAATTAAACAATGTATTTAAAAGCCAGAGATGTGTTTTTATTACCAGGAATTAAGACAAAATATATCTGTTGTAAAGCTGTACTAATAAACCAAAGTTTGCTTTAATACAATATATTAAACAATATTAACTTTACAAAGAAAGGAGAACAAGAAGAGTAAAAATATTGATCAATGAAACAACTAAAAAAAAGAAAGTTTAAAAAAGAGAATTTTAACTAAGAAAAATAAATAATTTTACTTATTTTTTTTGATCAAATTATTTTCTTTTCTTTTTCTTTCAATAATTTGTCGCAATTTATAAATATTAAATTCTTTTTCTTGATTCTGAAGGGAATAATTCTGATTTTACTTTTGTGGTAGAAAGGGCTTCCTAAATACTTCACTTCAGTGTATAAAGATAAAAAAAACGTAAATTTATATTATTGTCGTCTAGTAAGGCTAATAAATCTTTATTTTTAATTAAATTGCATTGCTATGCAAAATTAATTTAATCGATGAATTTGAATATTTAAATTTGAATATTTTTTTATTATTATTATAACATCGTGGGGAATCTTCCTTACCGTTTCTTCTTTCTCTTTCTGTTTTCTTCTTGCATTGTAAATTTAACTTATTTTTTTGCTTAAAACCAAAAAAATAAAAATTAAATATAACAGCATACTTTTATGAAATAATAATACAAAATAATACCCAATTATTACAATAGCAGTTTCTTTTTTGTCTAACAAAAAAAATTTTCTTTGTTAAAAAAAGTAAAAATAAATAGTATTATGATTTTATATAAATAACGATAGGACGACACTACAATATCAAATGAATAAAATTATAAATTTAAAAACAAAGAACTAAAATGAATAAATTTTTAAGATAATTTAAAGCGCAGGTAAAATAAAATTTTTGGAAAATTTTGTACAACTAGTAAAAATTCGATTTTTAAGACATATTTTACGCCATTATAATAAATCTGAATTATTTGAAATATCGAGATTTAGTGAACTTTTATTGAACTTGTGAGCAATCTTGTAATTGTTAAACTAATTGTAATCTTGTATTATTTAAATATTGAATAATTTAAATAAATAAAAAACAAGATCAGTTATTTGAAAAGTTTATTAATCACTAAATCTATCGATTTAAACAATCGATAAAAAATCATTATTTTTAATTCAACAAAATTGAATTAAAATAATTTATTGATTAAGTAAAGTTGTCACTTAACACTAATAAAATATCAAATTTCTAGTAAAATAAATCTAAAACTCATGTGAGTGTGCAAGCGATGCAAAAGTATCAATTTAAATGTCACAAGTGCCTTGTACATTTGAGAGACAAACCGTCACCTTCAAACTAGAATTACTGAACACACTCGATTGAGTAGAAATACCTCCCCTCTTAATCATATATTACATTGCAAAGACCGAAATAAAGTCGATTAAAATAACAAGTTTTAAATTTTTGTAACAAATTTGATAATTATAACGAGAGGATAATCAATAAAGCATTGTTAATAAAGCATTTCAAACCATGCTAAATGTTCAAATTGATTTATCTAATCTTAGTAAAATATTTTAATTTTTTGTATACATAATAATTTGAAGCTATAAAGAAAAAAGCCTGATATTTTTTGTGGTGTAGCGTCTCTGTCTCTATGTAAATGACTTGAATTTGCAATTTTAATTTGTCACCTAATGATACGAAAAGTGACGAAACATGTTTTGAAGAATAATTTTTTAGAAAAATAAGGTTTTTTATTTAAAAATGTTATTATTTTTAATTTATTATAAAAAAAGAAGTTTTGATAAAACTATTTTCATATTTAATATTTATAATTAATTTAAGGACTATTATTTAATTATATTATTTCGATTTAATTAAAATAATGAAAATTTGTTTGAAGTTTACTTTAAAAAAATAACAAAATATATGTCATTTAATTTTTTTGATAATATCAATCATTAATTTTAATTAATTAATTAACGGTTCAAAAAGTTTATTTTTTCATAATATATTAAAAGCTGTTGGGTAAAATATAATTTAAAGTATTAAATTACAATTGTAAATATTAAAAAAAATATTAGAAATTAATTTTTAATACTTTTTCATTAATAATTTTATTTATGGATTATCAAATTTACTTGAAAACAATTCTTTGTTTTTTTTAATTTCAAATGGAGCATAATAATTATCTGATTTATTCAGTAAATAGATATCAGTTATTGTTGTTAGGTTCGTGATCAATAATTGAAATCATAAGAATACAAAACTTTTTTACCACGTTTTTATTAGCTTGCTTTCTTGTCTGTTTGTCTGTTTGTCTGTCTGGAACAAATCTTGCGATTGATAACTAAAAATAGTTAAATAATATTATTAATAAAAAAAGTTTTTTATAAAAACAACCACGTTTTTCAAGCATTACCAATGCACTAAAAAGAGGAAAATAATTTTTTTCTAGACATGTGTGAAATTTTATACCTAACCAAAAACGTGGGGCATAGAAATGATCGATTTTTACTAAAAAGTAGTAAAGAGGAAATAGCAGTTACTAATAGCAGTAATTCAGAAATCCGCCCCACGTTTTTGGTTAGGTATAAAATTTCTCACATGTCTAGAAAAAAAATTATTTTCCT
>MQRK01224987.1:32572-45056 GCA_001938485.1 Girardia tigrina
GTTGGAATAAATATAAACTAAATGTTGGATTATGAACAGAGAAGGTTAAAATAATTTTATATTACTTATTTCTATAAAATAAATTATTAAAAAATCATATATTATTATAGATATTTTTTCTAATAGCAATAATTAAAAAAATACTAATTTTTAATTGGCATAATTGCAATATATTTTTGTTACATATTTTTTCGATTTATATTTTTTATTAAATATAAATTAATTATTTATTAATTTACTAACAATATATTTTTATAACAATTTAATATCAGTTTATTTTTTATTTAAACTAACCGATTCATTTGCCGCTTCTCACAAGGTCATTTGACAAGGCGTTCTAAATATTAACTCTAAATTATTCGCTTAAGTTTCAATGTTATACAAAAATCCTTTATAATTATGGGACCCATGGTGAAATTATGTTAAGGCTTAAGTACCCCTTTCCACAATTTTTTTAATACAACTTTGTTAATTACACAAAACGATATGATAAAAGATGCAATGTGTATAGCAGTGCTGCTGTCTTTTAAACAAGTACTAAAGTATTTTTAAAAACTTTTAAAAATCATAAAGTACCACAATTTAAAATTTTAAGGTTTTAATAAGTTTTTGTGATCAATCTAAAATTGGTTTAAGAAATACTTCTTTTTACATATTTGACTGAAAAAATATTGATCGCTTAGATTTTCTTTGAACATTTCAAATATTCAAAGTACCTCCTGTGACTTCTCAAAGTGTCATTAGGCGATATAGAAAGTCCATGTTGAGAACCACTGTTCGTAGTCACTTTAAATAAGGAATTTCTGTAATTTCGAAACTTTCTAAATATCATTTTCATTTGTCTTACAAAAGTGTTTAAATATTTACTTACTTTAAAGTAATCCTAAACAAGTAATATATAAAAATATATTTTTTAGAAATAAACCCACTTTTATAAGTGCGCTTTAAAGATATGTTAATTGATTTATGACGTGCTCATCGAAAATGAGCAAGTATGAACAGCTCGAACATGTTCAAAAGTTGTTCACCGCAGATCCTTCAACATCTGAGTTTCTAGGGACATCCGCTTTTGACCTGCTACGAACGACCTATCACCACCTCCTTTTGAAATTTGATCTTAAACCCTACAATCCGTAAAATGTGCAAATGCTCAGCGATTGTGACTTTTATAGGCCCAGAAGAGTTTCCCAAAACGACTTGAATCCGACCTTCACTTAATTGGCCAAATAATGGGAACAGACGAATGTTAGTTTCACCTAACTGAAGCTGTGTCAAAACACAACAATGTTCGGTGGGGTCAAGAGCAGATTCTAAACTATTTCCATGAAATTATGGTGTGGTATGGAGTTACTTCGATGGTTGTCTTGGAATTTTACTTCTTTGATGGTCCAGTCAATACTGATGCTTATATGCACCTGCTGAATACAGCTATGATACCTTATGTGAGATATAAGAGGCTTACTTTACATCATGACGGGGCTCCTGCTTATTACGAAGCTTCAATACACAGCTGGCTCGATCAAAGTTTTCCTCAGGGGTGGATCGTTATAGGGGGTCTAATAGAGTAATCCCTTGTTTGCCTGACTTAACTATGTGTTATTACTTCCTCTGGAGCTGCCTGAAAGATCATGAGTACCGCACAAGACCTGTTATTAATGCTGAGCTCCGTGACAAAATCGAGTACAGTATTAAAGAAATAACATGGTACGTGTTCAAAACTCATGCCATGCAATGCTTGAACAGTGCACCGCCCTGTAAGGAAAACAACTGCAAATGTGATTCAGAACAATTTCTGTATGTTTGAAGATGCAGGTGTACCATTAACTTTGCATTATCCTTTATTTTATCAGATATGCATGCAAAAGAATTTCCTCCTGTTACTTTTGGAACACCCTATATATTGTCATCGGAAATGAGCAAGTATGTAAAGTTTCAGCTTAATTGAGCTTTGGGAAGTGCTTGAAAAATCAAGTACAAGATTTACGAAAAACTGTACTTCTTTATCTTTAAAATTCATACTCTAATGTAAATTTGATTGTCGGAGTGTTGTTTAAATCCAAATTTATGAAATATTTATGAATAATCTTTAGATTCTGATGATTTATTGAATTACAACTACTTTATTCCTTCATGTTTCTACATTTTTCTCCATAAGCACCTACATTTACCGCAAACTAGGCGTCCAAATCAGTTTAACAAAGTTATGTACGCCTTTCCATAAACCTTGTATATTAATCTTTGAAATAGTTCTAATGCATTCCAATCTTTCTAGTCATTATTTAAATGCTTCTTCATCGTAAAAAAGTATAATTATACATTTATCATTTTACTTATCACAGAAACTGCTGATAAAAATTCTAGTTTGTTGGTGATATTAAATATATCTTTCAGAATTTATTTGCCATTTGAGCTTAAGTTATTATGTTTGAGAGAAACTCGTTTTTTGAAGGTATTATAAAATATTATGCAATTAACCAGATGCCGAATGTCATCATGAAAGTGTAATTATTTGATTTTTCGGAATGCGAACACAATTGACTCGTTGGTTCATCGGGTAGCACCTTTATCTCTTCAAACGGTATCCTTTGGCTACCAATCAATTCTTCTCACGTTTCTTGGCGGTCAACACGCTTTCCTGGTTCAATAAAGCAAATGTAGCGAAAAGATGATCGGTGCTCAATACAAACTAGTCAGTGTTGTTCAAGCTATACAAGACTTTGACCGTGGCAACAGATCGATACAGGAGGCAATAACGACGATCAATTAACTTGCCAGTCGAAAGGCAAGGGTCTTATTTCTGTTGCTTCAAATAGCATTAGTCCATTCGGTGATTTGTCATTAGATCAACAATTTTAACGATTCTTATTTACATTCTAAAACTACATCTATATAAAACTACATCTATATCCGAGACACAGATTGATGACTGTCAACGTGCTCAAAGTAAAATAGGGGGTCAGTAAGTTAAACTGTCGATATCAAGGAAAAAATTTGTTTAATTTTAATCAATTTATGGGTACCGGGACGTTTCCTTGCATGGCATTTGCCCACATGGAAATTACTTTTATCAAACTTCTTTTCACTGAAATATTTTTCACCGTATAGATTTTTAATTAATTAATTTGCAATGAAATATGTTTTTATCGAAAATTAATAATAGAAAAAGTTTACTCAAAAGAATTTTCTAATTAAAATTTATTTTACTCAATGTCCGTGCAGCAAATGTCGATGTGAGCAAATTTCCGTTCGAGCAAATGTCGATGTGAGCAAATGTTCCTGTGAGGATACGTCCGGTCACGCAATTTACGATATCATCAAATTCACACAAATTATCACCATTTCCGTCAACAAAATAATTTCGATTTACGTCGATTGATTAAGTAGATCTTGTGCAATCTCTCAACATAGAATCAAGTTTCTTTTGAAAACACATCAAGTCTTTTTCTCAAAAACACTTTTATTTTAAACGAACACTTTAAATTACAAGTTCACTCTTTACATTCCCTTCTCACTTTCAAACTTTTACTTGTAACATCCCAACAGCACAGATACACAATGCATTTTTTAATCACACAAATAATGAATTGGATTTTTCAGAAACATTTTGGACATAAACGTTTTTTAAGTAAAGTACTTTTTTTACTTTTTAAATTTCAAAAAATATTAAATATTCATTTTCTTTTATTAAAATTTTCAACTTTAATTTTTAATTTGAAAAATTTATATTATTAAAAATTTCAATCAATAACAATCTATAAACAATTTACAATAAATTAAAATAAATACAATAAAAAATTATATTTCATATATTTTTATTTGTTATAATTTTTGCATCAAAAAGCAAAACTAAAGAAGGATGAATGAAGACATTCAAGTTAGATATTAAGTTATTAGAAACGATTTTTTTCAAATAATGAGTTTTATATTTATCTTTTTTTCTCCAGGTCTTCGGTTATGAAAATTTATAATTATAAATGAATAAAAATGAAATACATTTATATGTTTTCTCAGTACTTTTATTTTATTTTTTATTCTTTTCCTGATTCATTTAGCTCAGTTGTAAGACTTTGTATTAATTAGGAAAGCTAAGTCATTAAAACTAAGGTATCTGCCAACCTTATTTCAAATGGCCTTGCCATCACTCAAGATTATATACTTTCAAATATGATAAATATTAATTATTTATTTCTTTAAAATTATAAACTGAAAAAAATATATAAGATTTAAATGTTAATTATTGTCTATAATTAATTATTTAACTTTTCTTTTTTTAGGTTTAAACGCTTTTTCTGTCATTTAATTATCTTTGTAATATAAATTTAAATAAAGAATATAAATAATATCACTAATTATTTGAGTCTAATTTTATAGATTATAGTTTTAGACCTGGGGCAGGCAAACATTTTAAGGCGTGGCCATAGTTTGTCTATCCCTTGATTAGACTATAAAAAATGAAAAAAATTAAGAATTAAATTTATATGTTAAAATATTTCTAGAAAATTAAACTGGTGAAATTTTCATTTTTTTAAAATATTTAATTGCCATATATACGAAAATTTTAAAGACTAATAAGAGAACCTTCTGAATCATTGAAACAAGTCACAAAAACGGATCAATTGTTTGAAAGAATATCAAAAGGTTGAACATTTTCAAAATAAGAATGTTAACACAAATAAAATAAACTCGTGTTTAGATCGAATATTATTGGATTTTTTTATCAAAATAAAATAATACCATACAATTTGATTTGACATTCATGTAGTTTATGGCCATTAAGCTTTTAATTTTTTAATTAATTTTAAAAGTATGTTCGTCTTTTGAAAGATATAAACAGTTTTGATGGAAATATTATTAATATCATTTTAAAATAATTTTCAAAATTGGTAAGATAATTACAAAATTCTGTGTAAGCATTTTGATATTTATTGGAAGAGAGTATCGTGTGAATATAGTTGATTGGACCACGTTGCCATAAAATCAATGTTCAATCGGCAGTCTCAACCAGCTTATTGAGAATTTTCGATGAGCGTTATTTCATTAAATCGATTACACAATCATTATTTTTGTATTTATATACAGGTAAATTTATTATTGATCAGTGATCTGAAGATGACGGTTGATCCGTCGAAATATATGTTTTCATTAAATATATTAATTTATAGGTGTAAATATGATTTCATTACTTAATTAACTCATATTTTTAATCTTTATAATAGTAATGATAAATTAGTAATATATATATTAAATTTATTTATAAATACTTCCATTCCATTTGTTCTACATATAATAATAGTTCAATCAATGAAAAAATGTAGACAATATAATAATGGATATTTGAAGTATGGATTTACTAAGTCACCTGTAAACAAAAATTTACCAATTTGTCTGATTTGCCAGAAAGTTTAAGAAAAATTGTTTGAATAATCATGACTATAAAATATAAACAAAAAAAACCAATTTAAGCGATATCTTCTGAGAGTTGTGAGGACTCTAAATGTGATAATAATAAAAATTCCAATGAAAATTATCTCAATGTTCTTAACAATTGCAAAATTGGAAAAACCTCATTTTACAGGCTCTAAGTGAAATATTACATACTTTGTTTTACAAGGCAGCATTTGATATTATCAACAAAATGTCGTTGAGCAACTAGCTATGACTATTTGAAAAAAACCCAGTTTTCTATTCAACTTGATGAGTCAACCTTACCAGGAAATGAAGTTTTACTTTTAGCATACGTGCAGTTCACAAAGGAAGAAAAAATTTGCTAAGTATTATTATTTGCTAAAAATATTTTTAAACGTATGCTAAAGAATAATCCATATTTCATGCATTGAATGAGTTTTTTAAAGAAAAAGAAATACCTTTGATCACCATCTTATCAGTTAGCACAGATGGTACTCTAATGATGGTAGAATGCTACAGGGTTTTTCTTAAATAGATATATCATTACATATCTACATGTTTTTCTGGAAAGAGATGGTTCATCAAATAAGTTTGGGAGCCAGTAATTTATGGAGTATCACGCCTAATACTTGTTAAAAAATGAGAGACGTCAAAAGTCATATAAATTAATGCATTTATTTTCATAAATAAAAAAAAATATTTATGAGACTTTCTTTAAAAGTTCATAAGGAATATACTGAAATAAATTGCTAAAATTTCAATAAAATTAGTTTGATTTAATTAGTTTTAATTAAAACTGGGATTATGTTTTATAATTGTTGGATTACAATTCAATTAATTTTTATGTGTAATTTAAGAGTTAAATTTTTTTAGTTTCTTGGGTTATTTATTTTCTAATGCGTTTTTGGATACGACTGATTGAAGTGGTCCTTGTATTGTGAATCACAATTAAGAGGTTGCAAAACAGGTTAAAGTGTAACTACTTTACCCATTTTGTACTCTAAGAAGTGGATAATGTCCATAGAATTATGTTCTCCAAAACTTAAGAAAAACAATACTCAAGTAGAAATAGACAAAACTAAAATAATTTGTATTTTTATCCAAGAAAATACTAAATTATTTAAGAACAATTTTTAAAACATTCAAAATCAAGAATCGTGTTTTCTCAAAAAAAGAACAATAAAGATGTACAGAAGAAAGATGGAAGTCATGTTACGATGGCTATTTTTTTACAATTTTTGATTCAATCTTTGACAGAGATAATCAAATTGTCGAATCAGTTTTCCTACCATTAATAAAATCCATTTTCCTTCAATATATATAGATTTATATTATTTAACCCATTTTTTTATTATGACAAAGAAGAAGGATCTCGTAAGTAACCATTTATTATTTCACAGTGCACGAAATGTTGCGTTCTTATCAGAACATCATCTGGTGGATCGTCCATTGATAGAACAAATTTATAAAATTATCAAAATAAAACCTAAAAAAAGAGACAGAATATTTGTCAATGTTGTGATTTGAAAGTTGTATGAATCATTATTGATTATACATAACAAACCTTTTATAAACATTCAAAAAGGAAATAGCAAATGTGTCACAATGTTGTTGTTTAAAAATTTATAAATGAAAAAGAAGATTATTAATGAGGTCTCACACGTTACTCTCTCCAAATAATGTTTTTATCTATTTAAAAATTATTGGGAAAATGTAACGTGTGAGGCCTTATAAATAAGATCCATGAATCCGAAAATTAATATTCAAGCTTCAAATTCAACTTCTCTGTTAAACAACTTCAAATAAAAAACCATCAATTTCATATACCTTCATATATATGTTAATTTAGTCTGAAGATGGCATTGGGTAATCCGCTGAAATTAATTACAAAAAAATTTACAAAATCGCGTTCGGTTTTTTTAATCAAGAATATAATTTGCCATCATTTTTTATATCTATTTTTACTTATTATATTTATAAAATATTTTAAATTCATTATCCAATTATAATTTTAGTAAATATCAAGAAATAAAAAGAGGTGGTAAATATACCACCACATTGGAGTGCGAATTTTGAACGAATAAAATGACATTAAAGGATCTTTCATACAAATGTGACTCATATAAAAAGTCACTCAAAAATTTCTCTTAGAATATTTTTGTATTTTAATTTAGGTTCAATTAAGCTAATTTAGTTAATTTAATTAACTAAATTCAAGAAAGTATGACCTAAAAATAATGTAACATCATTTACTAAATATTACCTGGTTCTGCTTTTAACAATTATTATTATTATGGGACTAGATCACCTCAAATTTAAGATTCCCCGACTGTGCCCATTCGAATTTCTTATTGCCAGACTTTTCGGTTTTTAAAATTTTGATAAAAAGTGAATTATTTTTTTCGATTTTGTTCAAGTACTACACGAATAACCTTAAGATTGCTGTAATTCGCAAAAACACTTTGAAACAAGGAAATGATTTACAATTCATTTTTTTACGACTTTTTAAAAAATTAAAATTATTTCTAATTAATAATAATTCACCTTGACTTTTTTTTATTTTAAAAAACTTTTTTGCTACATTGACCCATTTTTCAAACAACATCGAAATCGTCAAATAACTCCTTTTTTCCTTACTAATTGAAATTGTAACAGATATTCATGTATTCATGATTCAAATGGGATTAATATGTTTTTTGTTATTATCATAAAGTAACTATCGGGTTTTAAACTGCAATAACTTTTTTTGACAAAACGTGAAAAAATGGTTTTTAATAACAAAAAAACATTTATTAAAATTTAATAATATTCAACAGAATAACCATCGACATCAATGCAATGTTTAAGGTGGCCATGAAAAGACTTAATGGCATTTTGGA
This sequence comes from Girardia tigrina, assembly GCA_001938485.1. Lineage (NCBI taxonomy): Eukaryota > Metazoa > Platyhelminthes > Tricladida > Dugesiidae > Girardia > Girardia tigrina. The sequence goes on from MQRK01224987.1 coordinate 40,858, forward strand.
ACATTTCAATTGAATGAATTAAAAATCTATTTTTACCGCTTTTTGACAAATAAAATGTTTATGTTGCTGAATTGTTTCTGGTTTACTCTTATACACTTCATTCTTCAAATAACCCAACATAAAAAATCGAGTGGTGTCAAATCAGGTGACCTGGCCGGCCATACATATGGACCACATCGTCCCAGCCAACGTTGTGGAAACGCTTCATCCAGAATTTTTTGCACAGTCAGTGAATAATGGGCAGGTGCTCCATCTTGCTGGAACACAGTTTTCCGTTTGCATGTTCTTGATAACGATGGCATAAACTTTATGCCATAAAGCAACTTTTTAACGTATCCAGGTAAAGCGCCGCTGTTATGTTTCCTTTAAGAAAAAAGGGCCCATAAACACGAGTTGAAGACAATCCCATCCAAATATTAACTTTTTCACTAACCTTTGATATGTTTTTGTTGGTGTTTCAGAGCCCCAAATGAGACAGTAATGTCTGTTTATAATGCCGTTAAGATGGAAAGTTGACTCATCAGAGAATATCAGGTTACTAAAAAAATTTTCATCTTCATCTATCGGTTTAATTAACGTTACACACATAACACGTATAAGAGCGCAATCTTCTTCATACAAAAGTTGCGTGTCTTGAATTCTGTAGGGAACATTTTCAAGTCATTTCGTAATACTTTTTGAACAGTTCCATAGGAGCAATTCAGAATTGACAACGATTTCCTTATAGAAGACTGGGGTTTTTGCTTAAAATGTTCTGCTATCTCATTTTCCCTTTCATCATCAATTGGTGGTCTTCCAGATTTTGGGGCATTTAGATAGGGCATTCTGTTTCTTAAAACTTTTTGAAGATGCTTCTAATACTTTTTTCGGTTGGAAAATTTAAAATCTAAATGTGCCCAATGAGACAGAGCATTCAGATGATCCATTGCGTGCCTCTGCTACAACCGTCCGGTTCTCGTGGTAACTCAGGGATCGCCGGATCAGTTAGTCTTCAAGTCTTTTTTTTCTAAATTTAATAAAATTAATTCTTCTTTATTCACAGACTCACATAATTACAGACTCACATTTTACAGACTCATATTTTACAGACTCACCTGACATGCACACACATCGACGAGACACTAAAAACCCATACACACTATTACATATCACATAGATACATTTTTGCATCTAAAAAATGACACACACTCCCGCTTAGAGGCATTTCTGGTTTCCAAACCGAACCGAAAATCATTAAATTCTTTTTTAATGAAAACATTAATTATTTTTTTATTATTAAAAATTACCATTTTTAATTTTTTTATTAATTAATTTACTTAATCAAAATGGGAAAAGCAAACACGATTTTGTATCTTAGAGTCATATGTTTGAGAATATTTTGATGAATGCTTTATTTCTTGTGTTTTCATTGAAATGTTATTATCTCCTCAGTTATAAACTTCATCAATTTATCTAAATAAGAAGCGTATTCTCATTCTTCCTAACCACTTTCAATTCATCTTTAAAATCTGTCTTTTGTTAAAACATGATTTTTTGTCATCGCTGGAGCAATTTTTACTGATTTGATAAACTTAACCATTAGTTCTTCAACTGGCAAATGTTCCGTTAATTCACATTTTCAATATTTCCCATTATTTTTATTATTATCATATACATTATTACCTCTAAATTTGGCCAGGAATGAAGAAAGCCAAAACAATGTTTTCATTTTCTTCAATTTTATATTCCAATAATGTGTCATTTTCACTATAAGTAATTATTAAAAAAATTATCTTCCTCCAATAGGATCTTGAATATTTGCTTCAAATTCTTTAAATTTTTGGCCAAAAGCAGAATTTGGCTAAACCTAGAGGATTTCCATTGATTTTGAAGAGATTGTTTCTAAAAGTGGCCAAAATGAAAAGTTGGGTATATTATAATTATTTATCATTAAAAATATTAAGCAAAAAAATATTTTAATAATATTTAATCTAATAAAAAGGGGTTTCTTTTTAAGTTAACTTTTGAGAATACGATATTTATAATATATTTTAGAAAGAATCTTAAATTTAAATTTTATTTTGTATAATATACGACAATTCTTCCGGAATTTCCTCATTGTAAATGTCACATTTTTTCCTATATGATTTGATTAATATCTTTGTATATTCTCAAGAAATGTTTCGAGTAATCTTTCAGAGTTACAATTAATAATAATATTTGTAAAATTAACAATATTTTATATATATAATCTGTTTTAATTTATGCAGAAAATACAAGGAATAATATTTTTATAATTATTTTTTTGATATAAAAATGACTTGGAATATGCATGTTATACTTTGAGATTTTCATGAAATTATTAATTTAATAAAAAGAATTCTAATTATGAAATATTACATGAAAGGAAACTCAGTTTTTACAAAAAAGATGTTTTATTTATGGAAGAACTATTTTAAGAATATTTAAAATCGATGGTTTGATTTCCGAAATTTTCATTGATATTTCAAGCTAATGTTGTGTTTCAGATATTTCGTTATTAAAAGAACTATGAAAATATGAGGTTGTCTACATACATGTAAAATAATTGCACAAATTTGAATGGAATAAACATTTTAAACAGCATGTTCGTCGTCTTTTTGCTTGTGATGCGTTTCAATAAAACGATAATGATTCTTGAATATTTTAACGCGAATACAACTCGTGTAGGACAACGATCGGCGGACTGAACCGCTTCCTTCACCGAGCACTTGAGGATGATGCGATTGAGTTCATTGCCATAGTTTACTCGACAAACGGTGTCGGTACAGTTCCGACACACCGGCACTTTTTTTACTCAGGTATTATGTGCTCTCAGTATATTCACCAATCAGAACCGTAAAGCTCCCAGAGGCCTATGTTTTTCATTCCATGTTGTTCTTGCATCGATCGTCAGACAGGGACGAGGGTAAATCCACCAGACCTCCGTCTGTCATCTCCTGGAGCAGAAATACCAAAACTTCGTGTATCACGGTCACGATGCTTCAAATCGGCGGTAGCGAGCATGAGGATATTATGGAGCCGACGAGACTCTATACTATTAAGTGGTTCGACATGCGGCCAACCGGACGGAATTTGTTGTATTTTGAAATCTGTAGTAGTGATTAACCCAATCGTTTATATTCCTTTATCCGCTTACAGAGATGTCGAGAAGGATCTACAATATATTGACAACAACAGTATCTTTTTTAAAAATTTTACAATCAGAATTGTGTTCGCATCAATTCTTAACATCTCATTCACTAATAGAAATATCTCTGGATTAATTTATCTTTACAATTATCTGAACCAAATTTGACCCTGCCATTTTATAAAAATCAAATTTTTAATAAAATCCTAAGTTAAAATTAAATCGTATCAAAATCAAATGAAATCAATAATCAAAATAATTTACTAAAATTAATTTTAATTACTTTCAAAAATATTGATAAAAATAATTCTTTTAAAAATCTTATAGTCATGAAAACCATTTAAAATTTATATCGAAATTATTTTAAAATAAAATCAAATATTTAACCTGAAATTCAATAAAATTAGTTTCAGATAATAAAAATCAAAATATTAATCAGTCATCTGATTGTGAGAGACAATTTCAAATCAACACACAACATTCATTTAAAAAACATCAAACATTCACAACATTCCTTATTGAGAGGTGCCTGTGAGTCATTGTTGAATAAATCACTTTATCTATCAATTAATGTCATACCAAGTCATTCTTCCTCTTTTTTGGATCTATTTATTCATTGCATGCATTGATAAAATAATCTTTTTTTTAGTATTTTATTACTTTAATACTGTATTACTAATTTAATGTATTAAGAAAGTTTGTATAAAATGATATATATCCCACTTCTGACACCATTTTATTGGTGGAAGTTTTTGATAAAAACCTATCCAACAATTGAATAATTCTGGTGCTCAACGGGTTGAAGCGGAGTGCCAATCGATAAAAATTCAACGAAGATTTTTCGAATTGTGTGGGAACGAAACAATCACAATCTTGCATGTAAAAATGGGAAACGTAAAATAAAAAATCGAAGTTCGATTTTTCTAAAAAGTTTATTATTAAAACAAATTTGATTAAAGAAAATGTAATTAATTTAATATACATTAATATACAATAAATTAAAATTAACCGATCATGGAGCAACGCAATAATATATATATATATATATATA
>MQRK01224988.1:37720-50363 GCA_001938485.1 Girardia tigrina
ATATCTGTCAAGAAATACCTTATTTATTTTCATACGATAGTTCAAAGTTAAGTTATACGCGATTGAAATGTAAGGTGTGAAGTTTGACCCGTTTCATATCGAACAACCTAATACTTCTCGATTTATATGTTTTGGATTTGTGATTATGAAAATATACATTTGGGAGTATTATGAACACTAATTTACAAAATAATCTTTAAATAAATTACAAAATAATTTTTATTTTTTTGAAGAAAAATGTTTTAAATATATTATTTATGATATATTAATTTAATTTTAAAGTTGGTTATTTAAATTTAACATTGATTAAACAATCTGACGTTTTAAAATATTTAAAATATCAATCTTCCATCTGGGTGGGAGAATATTTTACCTATTTATGGCATTTTTAATAGATAGATAAATAAATAAAATTATTATTATTATTTTTTGTTTATAGACATTTGATTTTTTTATTTTCATTTTCAAATGTACGCAGTCACAAAAAATATAAAAAAATTCTATATTAAAAAAAAATCATAAAACATAAAAACAAAATATTTAATTAAGAGTTTTTAAACTCTGAGGCGAAAATTTATTTAAAAGGAAGAATGTCAAACGAATGCATTAGGAATCAAACGAATCTGTAGGAAATAGCTCAAAAACGCCCAACCCCGCAGTCCTGCTTACTTCACGAACAATAAAGGCATTTTGGCTATGACACGATTCATCAGTACAAAAAGTTTCAGAAAAAAATACAATTACAAAAGTTTCAAAACCACTGTTTTTCTATTGAAGAGAAACTGAAGGTTTTAATAAAAATTGTTAATAATTTACATAAATAATTCAAATTTTCCTTATAGAAAGAAAATTTCGTTTTACAGTATTCAAATCTATTTATTATTTGAAAAGGAAGCCGGAATACCCACTTCCGGATTGTTTTGATTGTTTTTTTAGGATTTTCTACTTCTTTAAATATAAAATATATAATATTTATTAAATATAAAATGAGCTACTATTCCTAAGACTATTATTATTTTGTATTTATAAAATATAAAAATATTTTTTGTAAATTTAAATCAGTTATAAATTATATAACGAAATTGTTTTATTTGATGGATGGTAAATTGAACTTTAACATGTTTTGAAGACCAAGACTCTTTTTTGAGTGTGAAAACATTTCGAAAAGAGTATTATCTCACTCATACTGAAAACATACGGTAAGATTTTTGTCTACTTTTACGAAGGGTTCATGTGATCCTAATTCTTATTTTTAATCTATCTGTTGATAACTTTTTTGTTCGTCAATATATGTTGAGTGTTAGTTGTGTTTTTTTTATAAAAATTCAGTAAGAAGACGATGATTTTTAAAAAAATGTATTTTATTTATAAGTTCAATTTACAATAAGAATGTTTTATAGGAGTATAATTCACAAGTGAAAAGAAGTATTTTATTTGGCCCCTAGCCGATTTAATATTTGAAAAACCGACAGCCTTTAGTGACAACTCGGATCGATTTTATGTTTACGTTGGGTCACACAATTTTCCATTCGTCTTGCCGCTTTCTCTAAATTTTCTCTTACCTTCATTTTGATTACGTTGCTCTCTTCCGTTTTAGCTATTCGTGCTGCAGCATGTAAGTTTATTTTTCTACCAAACACAACTTCGAAAGGCAAATATCCGGTCGTACTCTGAACTGTTGCATTTAGACAGAATTCTATCTTCGGAACAATTTGCCACCATGATCGTTTATCTGTGTCGCCTCTGCTTGTTACTATCATGTCTCTCACTGTTCGGATAGTTCTTTCTGCCAACTCGTTTGATTGATGTTGAAATGGGCTACTAAATCTTTGTTCGATTCCATATTTCCTGCAAAAATCTTTAAATTTTCCGCCAGTAAAACATTTTCCATTGTCTGTTAATATTGTTTTTGGCTTCTCATATCTATATATCCATTTTATCAACACGCATTGAACTATGGTGTCTTCGTTTTGAGTTCTAATCTCTGTCAAAGAGACCAATTTCGAAAACTGGTTCACCATAACCAATAGATATGGGTACATGCTATTCTTGTCACCGACATATGCGTTATCCATCACGACTTGCTCTAAAAACTCGTCACTTCTTATTGGAATCAACTTCTCTTTTATTTTTGCACTTGGAATTTTTCTGCGTATACATTCCTGACATTCTCCTATAACGATTTGCACCTCTTTCGCTAAATCTGGTAGTATAAAATGATTTTGGATGTACTTCTTTGTCTTTTTGATACCTGCATGACATAAATCTCTGTGTATTTTCCTGATGAAATCTCTTCTAATTTGCTTAGGAACCAATGGTAACACACAATTTCCTTCTTGCCTACACCATAACCCATTATGATAAACTAATTGATCTTTTAGTTGTAATAACTCCTTGATGATTTCATTCTTTTCACCCTCTGTCATCTAGTGTATTTGTTTCAACTGGTTCAACTCTGAGCACTTTTCTTGTTCGTCTTTTATCCATTGAATTGTAGACTGAATCACCACTGTATTGATGTGTTTCACCCTTGCTTTTGTTGATTTTGGTTCTTCGTGTTTTGTTTCACACTGTGCACAAACGTCGTCGTATAGCAGTGATAATCCATCTGCATTTTCATGTTCGTCACCTTTTCTATACTTCAAATCAAAGTCAAAATCAGCCATGTTTGCTAACCATGTATGGAATTGAGGAGTTATTGGTTTGGAAGTACTCTTCATATACATCAGTGCTTTATGATCAGTTCTTGCTGTAAATGGCTTGCCATATAAATATTGCTTGAAATGTAACATGAACTCTTGTAAAGCCAATAGTTCCTTTCTTGTCACACAGTACCCTTTTTCATGTGTGGTTAAAGTCTTCGATGCATACGCGATTACTACTTCTTTGTCTTCTGATATCTGACTTAGAACTGCTCCTATCGATCCGAATGATGCATCTGTGTCTAAGATTAAATTATTATTCGGGTTCACAAATGCTAATAATGGTGCACCACATAACCTTTACTTCAATTCGTTAAAACTTCTGTCGCACTCGTCTGACCAAAATATTTCTTTACATTTTCCGCTGCATGCACTGTGCAACGGTGTTGCTAATTCTGCGTAATTCTTGATAAATCGTCGATAGTAGTTACACAGACCTAAAAATGCCCGTAAATTTTGAGTACACTTCGGAATTGGAAAATTTTGAATTTCTGCTACTTTCAATTTATTTGTTGTCATACCTTCTTTGTTAATTGTATGTCCCAGAAATACCAGCACCCCCACTCCGAATTTGCATTTCCCTGGATTGACTTTTAAACCTGCTTTCTTCAGTCTATTCAGTACTTCTTCTAATAGTCTCATATGATCCTCCATTGATTTCGAGTAAATTAAGACATCAGCTAGGTATATTACTACTCCAGAGAATAGTAAATCTTCAAATAATGAATTCATTATTCTCTGAAACGTTTCGGGTGCTGTTGAAAGTCCAAAAGGTTCACGGTTTAAAACAATACTGCTGTGTTCTTGTGCAAAACGCAGTCTTTTCTTGAGAACTTTCATCCAATGCTACTTGATGGTATGCTTTGCCTAGATCTATACTGGAAAAAATTCTGGAGCCACCCAGAGCATCCATTAACATTTGGTTGTCTGGCATTGGAAAGGAAACTTTCTTTGATACATCTGTCAATTTTCTGAAATCTAAACAAATTCGAATACCTCTATCTTTCTTTGGTGTAATGACTAACGGGGAGTTCCATTCACTTTTACATTTCCGAATTATTACTGCCTTTTCTAATCCTTTCAGAAATCCTTCGATTTGACTTTCTAAATGAATCGATTGCCTTCTTGGATTCAGAAAAATCGGTTTACCTTCTGTTTCAATTTTATGGACAATAATATCCGTAAATCCCAGATCATATTCATGTTTCATGAAAACATCATCATATCGTTAAAAAAGGTCTTCCAGTCTTTTGTTTTGCACTTGCAGTTTCATATCTGTCTCCACTATCACAACTGACTTCTTGGTAGTTTTTTCAAGTTTGATTCCGAATTTATGCATGACATTAACACCTCCAATGACTGCCGGTAGGCAGTCATTGATATTACGTTTATTGATATTATTGATTTGAACAATATAAAGCTGTGTGTTATTTTGTGTAATTGAAAATACAGTTTCTAAAAAGAAACCAAAACCAAAACACTCGCTTGTGTTGTATTGGCATTTTTAGTCTTGGACATTTTATGATCTTGTAAGGGTTGAACAAACTCTATTTATTTTTTTTACATTCAACAATTATTTAAATTGACAATAATAATAACTTCTTATTTTTTTACACGTTTTTCGACGCTAAAATTTATTAACAAAAAACTCTTTTTATTTCTTTTTACAACATCTTTAATACAACACAACACGCATATAATAAATTTATCCAAAATAAACCGAGAGAAAATATAACGAAAGAAAAAACAATATCCCGAAACACTTTTAATTCTCGAAACAACTTGTTTGAATATTCAGATTTCCATTGCGCATGTAATTAAAGTAAAATATTATACATTTCTTGATGAATAGTTTTACTAACATGTTATCATTCGATTCGCTATAGATAAATTATTTTTTAATCTTACTTAAACTAAAAAAAACCTAAAAGAACAAAATTTGATGGAACTAATTTCAATATTATATTTACTAACAAATTTAATTAATTAAGTTTCGTCAAATTAGTTCACAGAAATTATTAATTAAAATTTTTCATTTATCATAATACAAAAAATAAACTAATTAAATATTACATTTATATTTTAAATGAAAATTTGTAAATGTAAATAATATATAATTCAATTAATAATATAATAATTCTGTCATTAATCTTGTAAGTCTAATGGGATTAACAATGGCCACAGTGATTGAGACTTAAGATTTATTATTCTCAAGATTTATTATATTCATCCTTTAGAGCATCAAAACTAAGACACAAATGTCATCAGAAATTAATTAAAAACGAGCAACTCAAGTGATGAGATTCAGTGAAGGAAGAAGTGAGACATCCAAAGATGAGATACAAAACGTTAATGTAATTTTTCCATATTTTCAGTTAATGATATTTGCTGTACTTCATTAATTAAAATAAAAATAGTTTTTATTTCTCAGTCGAATGAATTCAAATCAAACAATAATGACGTCACATCTTTTTATAATTAAAATATTTCAGAAATTTGTGGGAAAATATACATTTAATAAATACTCATTCGTAAAATTTTGCTTTTTATATTGTTATTAAAAATAAAAGAATATAAGATAAAAATAAATAGATAAAAGTTGAACTCATAAGAAAGAGCCTTTAGAACTGCTTTGTTTAAAGGGTGGTCATTCAGGATCGTGTATAATTAAAAGGAGGATATCAGTAATGAATGGAAGCTGAATACAATACAAAAATGTAAAATATAACTATTTTACAGATTAAGACAATTTTAAATAATTATTGTGCAAAGTTATTGAGCATATAAATGTATTTGGTATGATGCAACAAACTAATAGCAGATTATATGATAGAAAAGAGGTTAAGAGTAACATTACTCAACGCAGGAAACGCGTACTTGTAAAAATACATTTGAAAATTTAAAGATTTCGCGTAACTTAATTTAATTGTCACAGGTATAAAAACTCATACATTGAAGAAAGATACATTGTCGGCTTTTCTAATGGAGAAGGGAGTGCGTCAACGCTGTGTTTTAGGACCACTTCTCTTCAAAATCGTCTTCGATACAGTACTGAAACGAGCGATATCTAATGTACTCTCTGGAGGAGTTAAGGTGAAAACAGAAGAAGGTGATATACTAAAGATATACTACCTTACGCGGACGATCTTTGCCTATCGACCACGACTGGAATAATTTGATTTATAACTTGAACATTCAAAGATTTCGGTCTAAAAATAAATACTGGGAAGACTAAAGTTATGAATCTCAATGGAGATACCAGAGTTCTCACTGCTATTTACCAGCTTGAGGCAGGCATTGAGTGGGTCACAAAGTTTACCTACTTAGGATACACAATCTCCTCTGTCGGTACGGTTGAAGATGAAATACGAGAGAGGGTAACGAAAGGCACCCAAAAAGTAAGAAGTCTTAAACCGGTAAGGAGGAACCCCAAGTTAATTATAAGAGACAAGAAGAAAATTATGAAGACTTGTATCTTCCCCGCAGTTTATTACAGTAGTAAAAACTATAGGACTACATAGAAGAGCGTACAGAAACTACAGGCCTTCAATAAACTATGTTCGAGAATGGTTATGGGAGTGAAAAAGATAAAAAGGATTGGGACAGAACTTATAGATACCACATTCCATAGATATAATTGCATTTAACAGACTCACGTTCCATTGCAAAATGAACTACACAGAGACGAACATACTTCAAAGACTGTGGAGAGCAACTATACGAATTGGAAAGAAGATCAATGGAAGGAGCAAACAAATGATGAAAGAATGTCTCTGTGTCGATGTGAAATGGCTATTCGGCGAAGATGCTGATTACAATGAATTTGTACAACACATTATTCGCCTAGATCCCACAATTTCACAGAGCACATATATAGCTGCACTCATTAGGAAAGGAAGATCGGAAAGGACAGCAACAAGTTTATCCAATCTTATCTGCCCGAGAGAGAAGATAATTCAATGCCCTATAGAAGACTGCTTTAATGAGTTTGCGGAAGCAAAGGAACTTAACAGCCACATGAAGAGGGATCACATAGAGAGAGATGATCAGGAAGAACCGGACGAAGCTATCAAGTTTAAATCATACAAATGCAACAAAAGCTATAAGACAAGAGGATGGCTAATAAGAAATCTGAATAAGGATTACAGAGGAAGAAAATCAAATTCAACTGACAACAAGTGCAACAAATGAAGGAAGCAATACAACGGAAGCAGACACACACAAAATATACCAACTAGCAATCCTCGGTTAGCAACAGAACCTCCGACTATCTCAATGGTGGTGTAGCAAACAATTAAACCCGAACATACGTACGCACTTGACTTCTAGGATCACTGACTCAAAAGCGAGGGGAGAGTTCAAGTGCCCCTTTTGCAGCTGTGCTAAATCCACTAACACAGGAAAAGGGATGCTCAATCAAGATACCACAATACATGATTGGTAATTTGTAACAGGGAAGACAAAGAGATCTCGGAGACTGAAGAGATCCAAGCGCGTAGAAAGCCGATCCGGGGCAGCTAGCACTCTTCAGTTTTGGTGGACCCTCTAAAGAGCCTAGTGGCTCAATGCCATCCAAAAGAGATTGGAGGCTCACATTGGAGAGAAAAATCGTCATCTTAAAACCCGCCTTAGTGAGGATTTACATTCAAGTCGATCGAGTAAGGTTCATGATAATCGGTTACACTATAAAAATAGAATCACCTCTGTTTCAAACGAGTTGTCCACTTTACAGGAAAATTTCGATTCACACTCTGAAAGACATTTTTATGAATCATTATTGATAAGAAATTAATATTCAAAATAAGCAAAAATGCCGTCTCAATTTTAAACATCTTTAATTAAAATGAACAAAATTTTTTAACAATTAATATTCAATAAACATTTTTCAATGATAAAGTCTCCCATTAATTAAAATTATATTATCTTACACAGTACATCATAAAATTTTCAAACAAGATCTGGTTGTCCGATGAAGCTTGCTTCAAACTGAATGGCCACATCAATCGTTATAACTGCGCGTATTAATACCATGAAAATCGACTTTTAGTTTGTCGAAATGGAATTAACATGTAGACATAACCGTCCGGACTGCATTGTCGAGCAATAGATTTATTTGCCCATTTTTCTGCGACGCACTCATTACTGTCAAACAGTACTTCAACATGCTTCAAACCTATTTCTTTCTTCAAGACAGCTACAAAAAAACTATTCACTTCTAACAGGATTGGAATCTAGTCCACCATGCCCTTTGTGTTTTCATGATAAATGTTTAATTTTGATAGATATAAATATTTAAGATAGATGGAATACATGGCGAGGACCCTTCATATGGCCTACACGATTAGTGATCTACTTCAGATTGACATATTTTAAGGGGCGCTCTTAAATAAATCATACACAAAGAGAAGCCACGAACCATTCCTGGCATTTCCAGAGGGTTTACCCACAAATTCGCCACAATCGATGTGAAACTGAGCCACAAACTTTTGTCTGCCGATTCACTTCTGATTTCTTGTATTGAACACAACTGAGGACACTATAACCAATTCCGTAATATTTATCACTGTTTATCCCTGTTTCTTTCGTGTTGATCATTGATCAAATACTTGAAACCTTAGAGGTTATTTATTTTTATCAAATAAATACTCAAAATAAATTAAATAGATATATTTATATAAAAGAACCCCTTTGATTTCTATGAAATATTTGGAGATTGAAACAGATCGAAATTAATTATTTGAAAAAATCTTTAAACATTAGAAAAATTAATTTTATTATTTATATTATTTGTTTAAAATATTTATGTTTCAAATTAACATGTTTTTAGCACAAGTTTTTCATAAGATTAATAAGCAGGTTTTCGTGGCGATGTTATCCATATTATTTTATACATGGCTCTCTTGAGCATTATTTATTTTTAAGAAAATATTTTATTATAAAATGATAAGAAAAATAATTATTATTTCATCTTAAGATTCTCCTTGAAGCTCATTAATTTTTACTCAAATCTTTCTATGTACATAAATGCCAGAGGTCTCTTTCAAAGTAAGGTAAATATTTACTATGATCATTTAACAATGAGATTTTTTCGAACCAAGTGTAAACAAAAGGTATACACAAGTCAAGTCTGGCTATGTATTAAATATATTTCTTATTAACATTTTATATTTTGTCGATTCATATAATTCTGTGTTAAGATATAAATTATTCTACAATTAATAAATAATAAATTAAATATTTTTGTTAGATTTTTAGGCATTATATATATTTAAACAATATATTCTAATTTTCTGCATGTATACATCAAAATATATAAATATTGATAATATAAATACAATTATATATATGAGATGAAAGAACAATATATTTGTCGTTTCTTGATTAAAATACTTTCTTTTTCAAGCAATTTGAACTCAAACTTTGAATGATAATTCATTGAAATATTAAAAATTGTTATAAATTTTGTATATAAATCTATTTCATTGATTAAATAATAAAATTAACATTAATCTAAATCAGTGTTTCCCAACCTTTTTTGTGCTATGCCCACAAAATCCTGAAAATAATTTTCATGGCCCCTCTAAAAATTTTGAAACTTATATAATATTTTCTGTTTGTGTCGCGCTTATTTTATGGAATTTTATTTATTTTTGTATTTTTATTATTAAATTTTTATTGTATTATTTAATTTTATTAATAATTGTTTTTGTTTAAATTTATATAATTAGTCCTTTCTTTTTAATCTTTTTTATCAAAATTGTTGGCAGTGGTTTTTAAGGAATTTTTGGAATTGGAACGTGCCGCCATTTTTAACGAATATAAATGATGCAGCTCAGTCGATTGATGAGGAAGAATGTTCAAGTTATTGCAGAAACATGTTTAGTTTTACTGAAGATTGTTTACAAGATAATCCAATTTATGAAGGTTAATAAAATACTTTCTTGAATATTTTCTTCTTTATTTATGTTTTGGTTTTTAATTATTTACTTATTGATTTTGCATTATTTATTGTTATGGTAAAATATATATCTGACGATATTGATTGAAAAATTGACGATGTTGAATGAAAAATGGTGTATTTTTTTGGACAGAATATTTTTAATATCTATTTCTAAAAATTATTTCTTATAATAAACTTAGTTAAATATAACTTTATTATTTTTTTAGTTTATTCTAACTATGCTTATTTTATATGAATTAAAAAATTTAATTTACATAAAAGATAAGTTTTAAACCAATGTTTTGTGTTATTATAAATCAGGTAACTTATTATTACCTGAAAACCCTAACATAGATAAATTTTTACATTCAATATAACTAAACGTTCTTTACTACGAACAGCCAGGATACGATTTGGATCATTCATGCCGCTATCATAAGGCAGTAGATCACTGAACGTCTCAGGAATACTATAACTAACTTTTGTTGGATTAATAAAGTGATCATCTGTTCAGTGATTCAAAAGATTTCTTTCAAGAAAAGACTTTTTTTGAAAATGGGCCAGTACTTCGTTGCTTAAATTTGACAATCCATTTCCTAAAACATTGTGAGGAGTAACATTTGTTGATTTCAAGTCTTGACTCATTAAAGCTAAAGCCATATTAGCTTCTGCTTTTTGAGGACAAGAATCATAAAAATGTTTTTTTGGGATTTCGAATAATATTTTCTTCTGAAGTCTTCATGATAGCGTGAAATTTTCAATTCCGTTGAAAAGTCTTGACTCATTAAAGCTAAAGCCATATTAGCTTCTGCTTTTTGAGGACAAGAATCATGAAAATGTTTTTTTGGGATTTCGAATAATATTTTCTTCTGAAGTCTTCATGATAGCGTGAAATTTTCAATTCCGTTGAAAATAAAAAAGAAGAAAACGAGATTGAATAATATTACTAAGAACTAAGTAACATTATCCTTTGTCGATGAAACAAATCACCCGAGAAACAACCATAAAATATTCTGATAGCCGAGGATATGAATATTAGAGAAAAATTGTTTCGGAAGTCTGAATACATTTTACCAAAAAATGTATTGTATTTGTACGAGGCTGTTATGAGGGAGATCGTGGATGAATCGATTCATGTGCGATTGCCCAAACAAATTGATAAATAAAATTAAAGGAAACTTGTCTAAGGAAAAAAATAATAAATTCAGAAACTCCAATCTTCAAATGAGTTCAAAAGAAAGAATTTCTGGAAGATAAAAAAATGAAAACAGAGTTAGATGTATCAAATTAAATTAAATTAAAATTTCTCAATCCGAATGTAGATGACAATCAGAGAATGAAAAGCAACTCGAGAATCATTAAAGATTTGCTACCTTACAATATGATGCATCAATAATCGCAACTGCAATGCATGAATTATAAAACCAATAATCATTGATTTACACAGAAATAAAACTTCTTATACAAGAAAAAATTATTTATTAGGTCAATTAAGCAAGAAAGTCTGGATTATCGGAGCGAAAGAATCGATAAAAGAGGGGAAACAAGAGTACGTGTCTTTTCAATCCGAAGCTAAACATGAGATAATTCACAAGATAGTTCCGATACCGAAAAATTCATAGTGCATGGACGGTTAATGCATTTTTCCAAATTCCTGTGGAATTTATATAACCTTTTTGAAAATTTCAGTGCAGAGGGAAGATTAGAGAGAATAGATATTTGTGTTTATTTACATATTTAAAATGAAGTGCAGTTCATTTGGAGGAAGCAGCGGTATAGAGACAGATGCATTCTCTAAATCTTTCGAGCGACTCGTTTCGAGACGGAAAATCGCTTGGATACACCAAAAATGAAGTATACGCAAGACATATTCCATGAGCAATAAAATCGTGAAAGGAAACTTGAAGTAGATTTTTAATCCCCTGGAATGCATCATTTGAAGAGGTTTATGAATGTATAATAAGTGAGGCTAAGAGAGCTCTGAAAAAGTGTTTGAAGATGCTATGATAAACTAGGAAGAATTAATAACAGTTATAACAAGAATAGAAGCGATTTTGAATGAAAGACGGTTTTTAATTGTAAATTAGAAGAATTGTAAAATAGAAGAAGACAAGGTATTGATTTCAATTCTTTTTATTCGAATACGATCCGATGAGGTAAGTAGAGAATCGTTGACATTTCTGCAACTTAATTACTGTGGAGATGGAAATGTATCTAATTAAAAGTTATTCCCATATGTGAAAGACGAGATAAATGGAACAATTCAGGCAAAGAAATCAGAGGTGAAATTGGATATAAATTTGAGACTGATGAAAAACCGGTATTCTAGAAACTTGCAAGAGTGAAAAAATAAATTTTTGGAAAAAATTAATAACCGCAAATTGGCGTAATCAAAAGTTAAGGGCAAGAATATAATTTATATCGTTATATAATTTTTTATAATTCAAATATTTCTTTCTTCTCCCTAATGACAATCAATCATGTTTAAATTCATCTTTTCGAAAACTTAAACCGTTTTTATTTATAATTGTTTATGTTTTTGTTATATATATATATATATATATACAGGGTGCCCATAAAGTCACTTGACATGTTTGAAATCTTTTTTGTGAAAAATCTGTGAATGCTAGCAAAGCAATTGTTTACATAAATATGTTTACATATATGTTTACATAATTTGTTTGTCTGAACCAAATGTAGAATAATAAAAATAGCACGGTGCATAATTTTGATATATAGCAGAGAATAGCATAACAGGAAAAGTAACTTAAATTTTGTTCCACAGTTTTTGTATTGACAGTTATTGGTTTTGATTTATGAAGATGGTATTGACATTGAAACAAAGAATTCAATTGGTTCAACTATATTATGCAAACAACAAGTCAATTACTGCAACAATCCGCTTATACAGATTGCAGTATGGAATTCAAAACATTTGCTCAAGACAAGGGTTGACGAATTTGATTCACAAATTTGAAAAAACAGGATCAGTTAAAGATGC
>MQRK01224992.1:0-14884 GCA_001938485.1 Girardia tigrina
TATATATATATATATGACATTAACGACTTCTTTGATCTAAGCAGTAGTAGAAAAGTTGACCAATTGCAGGGGTGCAAAAACGATTGCGACTGCCCGTTGAATACAGACGAGAGTCTCCGGGGGTACTCATTGCATGGCTAGTACTTCCTTCAACCGGATTAGGACTTCAGACACATACATTAGACCATTCTCTGTTCTCGTTCTCCTTAGGCCGATCTTGACAAAATTTATTTTAGGGTTTTCTCTATCCGTTGAACTTTTCAAATTCGATACTTTAAAAATTTTCTTTAATAAAAATTTAATTTGTACTTTGCAAACATTTTTTTTTCAAATTTATAATAATTCAAAATTCTTTTCAAAATAATTCAAAATTCATTTCAAAATTCTTTGAAAATACTATTCATTTTAAAATAGAAACTAAAATCTATAAGTGACACAAATTTTGTATTTTTCATACAGCGATTTTCGACAAAATATATCAACAAAAATTATATTAAGAAAAATTCAATTTCAAAAGTAAAATGATAATAATTAAAAAAATAAAATTGAAAACTAAGTTTTTTTCTAAAATTAAATTTATGAAAATTTTTGGTCATTATCAATCAAAATCCAATTTCTAATTTGTTTTACCGAGTACACACTACAATACAGACATCAAATTTCCAAGGATATTTTTATTTTAACACATTACTGTCGTTTGTAGTTATTACTCTTGAAATGATATTTATTAAAAAATGTATGAAATGCATTATTTAAATTTTATGGAATATTATGAATCTGATGATTAAATTTTTGTAAAAGTGTGTCATTTTTTACATTTGTTTATAAAATGAAACATCTAAAACATTAATCTCCAAAAATATCAAGTTTACAGCGGCAATCCGGTAGGAATTTTCTGCAATGGCGATAGTAACTGCGCAAGTCCTTGTATTCGTGTTTCGCAGCAACAGTTTCTATAATTTGTTGCCAAATCGATTGCCTCTGTGATTACTGGACAGCATGTCTGGATGATTGGAGACCCTGTCCTAACATCTCTTCTGTTTATAAAAGAATGTCCCAATGGGGTTGAGGAAAGGGGAATGCGGTGGCCAGTTGACCCTTGTGTGACTAGACGATGTATTCATGTGGACCCGCGCATTGTCCTGGATGAGGAAATGAGATCTCGCAGGCAACTTTGCTGGCAATTCATCGATACACGCTTGGTGCTTGATTTGATCCCAGCTGCAATGTGTGCCTGGAGCAACAGTGTCCTCTGTGCTGTGCCATCACCACCGACACATTTCACCCCCTGATTGTGGTGCCACGATATTCACTGGTTCTCCTCTTTCCGACCGCCCTGTTGTCCTTCTCGTCCAAATGTTGAGATCGATTTCATCAGAAAAATTAATTAACGATTCCAATCTCACCGATCACACGCGGAGCGATATCGATCGATCGAGCGGCGATAGAGAATTATGAATTAATTATTTATTATTTCATTTATTTTATTAATTTTTGTATTTATTTATTATTTATTTTAATAATTAATTAATTATTAGTTTATTTATTTATTATTATATTTACTATTGAGAACATTAATTGGGTTTTTACTACATTTATTTGCATCACAATTTAAATTGCCGCTAGAACAATTCTCCGTAAAACTTGCGTAGCTCGTCATCGTTCTTGATTGATAATCTTTAATAATATTCTTTAACGTCTCATTATTCAAACAAATTTAAATTATAATTTAATTATCACAAAAATAATTTATACTTTAAATTTGAAATAAATTTTATTTATTTTAGGAAAATTATTATTAAAATATTATTTATGAAATATTAATTTAATTTTAAAATTGGTTGTTTAAATTTTAATAATTGATTATACAACTCGACGTTTTAAAATATTCAAGATATCAATCTTCCATCTGGGTGGGCGAAACACAATCCTGAAACAACACGCAATAAACACCATTCAAAAATATTCCTCACTTATTATTTCATTTATTTTTATTAATTTTTGTATTTATTTATTATTTAATTAATTATTATTAACTAAGTATTATTATTTATTTATTTAATTTAATATTTAATTTATTAATTTTTGTATTTATTTATTATTTATTTTATTAATTTATTTAATTTAATTAATTAATTCATTTATTTTTATTAATTTTTGTATTAATTAATTAATTTATTATTATTAATTATTTATTTAATTTAATATTTAATTTATTTTTATTAATTTTTGTATTTATTTATTATTTATTTTAATAATTAATTAATTATTAGTTTATTTATTTATTATTATATTTACTTTTGAGAACATCAATTGGGTTTTCTTTACATTTATTTGCATCACAATTTGAATCGCCACTAGAACAATTCTCCGTAAAACTTGCGTAGCTCGTCATCGTTCTTGATTGATAATCTTTAATAATATTCTTTAACGTATCATTATTCAAACAGATTTAAATTATAATTTAAATCATTACAAAAATAATTTGTACTTTAAATTTGAAATAATTTTTATTTATTTTAGGAAAATTATTATTAAAATATTATTTATGAAATATTAGTTTAATTTTAAAATTGGTTGTTTAAATTTTAATAATTGATTAAACAACTCGACGTTTTAAAATATTTAAAATATCAATCTTCCATCTGGGTGGGAGAAACACAATCCTAAAACAACACACAATAAACACCATTCAAAAATATTCCTCACTTATTATTTCATTTATTTTTATTAATTTTGTATTTATTTATTATTTAATTAATTAATTTCTTATTTCATTTATTTTATTAATTTTTGTATTTATTTATTATTTATTTTATTAATTTATTTAATTAAATTAATTAATTCATTTATTTTTATTAATTTTTGTATTAATTAATTAATTAATTATTATTAATTATTTATTTAATTTAATATTTAATTTATTTTTATTAATATTTGTATTTATTTATTATTTATTTTATTAATTTAATTAATTCATTCATTTATTTTTATTAATTCTTGTATTAATTAATTAATTAATTATTATTAATTATTTATTTAATTTATTTTTATTAATTTTTGTATTTATTTATTATTTATGAAGACTTTAAGTAAATTTTTTTAAGTAAGAAACAATATCTACTTTGATTTCACAATTTGTGGGGTAATGTAAAAGTCAAATCTTTAACAATATTTATATTTATTTTCATTAATTTTTTTTTAATAAAATTTAATTTACTTTTTATTTTTGCTATTAATGAAAGGAAATTTGTTTTAAACAAATTTCTAACTCATTTCTAACTTAGCATTCGAGCTCGGAATTTGCCTCGCCGAGCGACTTGAGGAATTCGAAAAAACAGACGCGAGATTCGCGTACCGCTGTCACGGATGGTAATGAGCAAGCATTGATTTGTGAGAGCATAATCGATTGACGGTTAGTGTTTGTCAGGGAACCACATATACAACTAAATGAGGCACTCACATTCCGCATCAAATTGTGGCGTGTTGATGATCCATCCATTTATTCTACCTTTTTTCACGCTGATCGAATGACAGCAGCCGATGCCAAGCGCGAACGAAGCAATTATCTCTTCAGGTTTATTGATTGGGTGATTATATCATTTACTAAAAAAACAAAACGACTTAATTAATTTCTAATTGATAATCTGAGTCTAATATATGTTCTATGTGATCTAATAATTCGTACTCTATTGGGTTGGTAACTAAGCAATTGCTGATTTTGTTAATGAAATAAGAGTTGTTTACTCGAAATGAACTTTAATCCATGATGTATTTTCCAATTTGTTCGATGACCTTCTGCCATCTCTCTGATCGTTTTCGGTAGAAGTTCTTAAAATTGACGGATAACGGGAGGGAGCGACATCGATAACTGAAATAGACAATTTCTTAGTTGCCGACCCGATATTTTCATTCATCTTTGGGATGTGCCGGCTTCGGCTCCGGTAACATTCTACCGGTTGTGATGCCGGTGTTGTGCTCAATGTTTTCAAGAAATATTAACTCGCATAAACAGTGCGCTTATAAAAACAAGCGGTGTTCAAACAAGATCGGCAACATCGCACCCCAGAACAAATTTTGTTCCCGAGGGCATTTGTCAGCACAAATCAAATATTTGTTGTTTTGTTTACCGGGTACTGTTCTTTTACTGTCGCTGGAGCTACATCCTTCTTGCGTCTCATTTTCACGGCAGTTATTATCGACTTCGATGTTCCAGGCCGTTCTGGATCATTGTCCATGTTGATTATATTGAGAGTTGCCTTTCCTCTTGATATTTTTCTTTTCCTTTTGTTCAAACATATCTGGGGCTTTTTTACGAATAAAAAACGCCTAATGGACTTTAGCGCTTTGTTAATGTTGTAGAGGACATAGCACAGCAAAGGAATGCAGTTGGAAATCAAGAAAACGTAATAATTCAAATGTTAAGAGAAACATAATTTACACTGCACAGTTTACAATTCATAATTTAATTCAACCTTAACTTTCCCTTTATATTCCATTCTAATTAAATTTCAGACATTTATACTACAATTAATCTTAAATGTTATACTAACTATAATTTATATTATATTGTAAATGATTTTGCTATATGATTTTAAAATCTATTTTAATAATCTTAATTGTTAATTAATTTACAAAATTTATCGTTGTGATTCTTTTTTTTTTAAATTCGAAAATCTAAGAGTTCTTCCAATCCTCCCAGTTATATATTACAAATAATAGCATTATATATGTAAAAGGCAAAAAAAGACCATAAAATTATCACAGATTGTCTTTCAAATTTCGATAAATGTTTTCAGATTGTTACTCAAAGTTCGGATCATGTTAAAAGTACGCCCCTAAAATTGCACAACTAAAAAATATGTCCCCGTGTAATAAATACAATAAAAACACAATACAAAATTATGAAATTTATTCACCATTAAAGTAATTTTTCAATAAATTCATCAATTTTTCAAAAGAATCTCCAGAAATGTTGTCTCGCCACATAAACTCATTAAGGTAATCCTGCAAAAATTCTTTTTTGAGTCCTTTCATTTTCTTGCACCATGTTTTGTTTTTATTCCAATAAGATTCAACATTTTGTGTGCGAATCCCGGTTCTAGGATCTACAAAATTAATCGAATGATTAACAACTGTACCATGATCATATCCTGGAGCATTTAAATTGGAATATGCACTCCATTCATCACTGTGAATAGTTGTACCTGGCAATATTACTTCACAGATAAACTGCCGCAACTGCCACACTTCATTGATGATTTCAAAATCCCCTTTGTTTTAAAAAATGCTATCGTGTCTTGTAAATCAGCATTCATTAGTTTTCTTATGATTGTTTCATACGTACTAGGTGACACGATCAAAAAAATATTTATGAACATTAAAATAAATAAGATGTATTTATAATGAGATATAAGTACACAACTGAAAAGTACGCCCCTAAAATTACACAACTAAAAAATATGCCCCTAGGGGCATATTTCTAACAAGATACCAAAGTTCTAGATAAAGATATAGAGAGGCACTGATTCCAAATATAATTAATAATAAAGATAATATAGATAATGATAATATTTTACCTTGATATTAAAAAAATTATATATATATGCGACATATATGCGACAATAAATCTTTGATTACTGATAAATCCATTCATATAAACAATTCACAAATGACTATTCATTCTTGTCTCCCAAATCGTATTCCAGTTGCAGATGCCACTTCTATGAATTTGAATATATTACTTTACAGTGAAGAAATTCCCTTAAAATCGTTTGAAAACACTATTTATGAGACAAGCTACGACTGTACCATGATCATATCCTGGAGCATTTAAATTGGAATATGCTCTCCATTCATCACTGTGAATAGTTGTACCTGGCAATATTACTTCACAGATAAACTGCCGCAACTGCCACACTTCATTGATGATTTCAAAATCCCCTTTGTTTTAAAAAATGCTATCGTGTCTTGTAAATCAGCATTCATTAGTTTTCTTATGATTGTTTCATACGTACTAGGTGACACGATCAAAAAAATATTTATGAACATTAAAATAATTAAGATGTATTTATAATGAGATATAAGTACACAACTGAAAAGTACGCCCCTAAAATTACACAACTAAAAAATATGCCCCTGGGGGCATATTTCTAACAAGATACCAAAGTTCTAGATAAAGATATAGAGAGGCACTGATTCCAAATATAATTAATAATAAAGATAATATAGATAATGATAATATTTTACTTTGATATTAAAAAAATTATTCTACAATCTGACACTCTGAGTGTATCAAATTATACCTCTGTCCTTGCGGACTTTAGATTTCAAATATTGAAAAGTTGACTCCCAGTGAGTCACTTGAATTGAATTTCGGCCTCTAGGTCTTAATCTTTATCATTAATAATTTTATATAATATAATATTTTATTTTCATTAGAAATTTAAGTAATTTGTTAAGACGCTGGGTAAAAGAGAATTTGCTTTCCTTCACCCAACTGTGTGTTAAAAAAGAAGATTAATAATCTTTAAATTTTATTTAAATGTTTTTACTACGTTCTTATTAATTAGAAAAATCAATGACGATCTTCACTTGAATTTAAATTTTATTAAACCTTTTTTATTTAAATTAAAGAGTCAATAACGAATTATGAATTAAATGATCATTTAACAATAACAAATTAAATAATCAATTATTAACAACTCAAGACAATTGATATAAAAACTTTATTTGAAATATATATAAAATAATCTTCTTTACAATTGTTGTTATTACCAAAACAATTAATAAAAATATCCTTTTGTGTAATGTAAGAAATTAGTCTTCTTCAGAAGCACCGTTCTAAAGTAGTAAATCAGTTTAATAAATATAAATTAATATTTTAATATATTAGCGATTATGGAATTTATAAAATTTAAAATATGTTGATTTTAAATAAGAAAATTTTAAAAGAAATTATAAGCGAAGGATCTCATCGATATGTCAATATATCAAACTCCTTTGTCAGAGGGAAACAATTTAATCTCAGAAAAAATTTTGAAATCAACAACGGAATTTTCTCAATAATTCGGAAATCAATAATAGGAATTTTCCGATAATTCAGGAACCAATAATGGGAGTTTTCTCGATAATTCGGAATTCAATCTTCTCAATAATTCGTAAATCAAAAAAAGGAAGTTCGGAAATCAGGATCTCAACTGTAAGAAGTGAAACGATCTGTAAGAAATGAAAAGATCTAACCTTTATTTGTTTCTTGTTTGGTTTTTTATAATTTTCATTAAAAACGCGTGGCTTACTGTTGAAGCACAAAATGAAAAATGAAATGCGTAGATTGAAACGCGTGGCTTAAGGTTGAGGCGCGTTGGACTCAAAGGAAACAACCAGAACGTGCGCTCCGAAGAAACATCTAGAACGTGCGGCCACCGCAAGGGACGAACTATGCGTGACAAGAGCGCATAGTGCGTAACGAAATATAATAATAAGTTTAATTTTTTTTAAATAAGATAAATAAATAACATATATAAAATTTAGATTTATTTTAAATAAAATTATAAATAACAAATATAAGTAATAAAATTTACAAACAAAAACATAAATAATAAAATTTGAAAATTCACAAATCAAATATAAATAATAAGAACAAAAGCATAAATAATAAAATTCACGCAATGGATCAATAATATTTACATAATTGAAATTCACAAAAACACGTTTACATAACCCCAACAAATTAATAATTTTTTAACACATAAAATATAACTAATAAACAAACTACTAATACAACAAGCTTGTCGATATTTGATCTTTCTAAGCTTCATTTGACACACCTTCTATTCGATACAACTGAAAATGATTTTAAGACAATATTTCCCACTTGAGCAATCGATTTCCATTTGAACACTGATGAAATGTGTATTGGATATGCCACTTTAATTTTCGAAAATTTGGAGACATGCCTAAAGTTTTTTTCTTAGCATAATTATCATTCAAAGATCTTCCCATCTGCATTAAAATCTACCGAAAAACCGGTTACAAAAAAAACGAAAAAATTGAAAAATAAAATTCCTGTTCTAGCTTCTCATCTACCAAAAGAAAATTCAATGAAATCGATGAAAAAGTCAATGAAGTCTCTGTTAACAAAAGTCGAAATATAAAAGAAATAAAAATTGTACACTAGGGAAAAAGTTGCAACAAATAAACAATCATAAAATTAATTCGACAATATTAACGAAGGTGGAAGATATTTTCAGAACTGTGATGGTTGACTAATGTCTGCGAGATTTCGTTTCCTTATTGACAATTAAGTCATTTTTAGAAATTGTTGGGCAATGGTGATTGGCCCATTTGAATTTTTAGAATTAAAGTTTTTGTTGTGTGTAAACATTTGGTCAGAATGGGAAATTTTGTGATTTGTTTTATCGAAACAAAATTGTGAGAAAAATTTTAACGGAAATTCACATAATAAAGCTCTTGGTTAATGATTTTATTTTGAATTTTATGGGACAGTTCATCGAAAAGTTTTATCGAAAAATAAAAAGTTGATTTGTGTTCAGATTTGAAAATAAAATTTTCTTGGGAAAAAAGGTTATCTCATTCATTATGTCAGACGACGAAAAAGATATATTTGAAGAAGCGGTGGAAAATAATGATGATCGGCGCTCATACAGAAATCGACCTTAAAGATCCCTATGTGAAAATTGATTCATCGCCTCCTAAAACAACTCTCGCAGAACTAAAAAGTGATTCTCAACCTGATAAACGAACCGGCAAATCTGATAAATTTATCGATATAAACGTCAGTTACCTAGAAAAAATGGGATCGGGAATGACATATAATGCTGGCGTATTTTTCTTTTTAGATAACGTTTTCTTTCTCTTTTTGTCTCTTATATTTTCATTTATATGTTCGTCGAATATTGAACCTTGAAAAACTTTGTTAAGTAAGTAAGGTTAGTGGACATTCCTTTTTACCCAACTTATAAATTATTATAGATTCACCTGTATCGCAACTTTCATCTTCTGCAAGACAAAACGGGTGTGTCATCATTTTTCGAGTGACACTATCGAATGCGGCTTGAAACTTTCTTAATTCGGTTTTATATTGTCGCCTTACTATCAAATCTCCTGCAGTAGTTCTTCCCAGAGGCTATACCATTCACCTTGAAAATTTCCTTCTGGTGTAACCCAACCGACGACCGGAGCATTTTGTTTGATTATCACTCCTGGTTTGGCATCTAATACGATATTTTTTTTTTATTATCCGGTTTTATTTTTCAGTTATGAATGCTTCTTCGCATTGTTTAGCTGTTAATTTTGCTGGTTCCGGAAAATATGAAGCTTTTAGCGGCATTGAACAGTGTGCACAGTACGCCGACTTTACCGCGGAAAATTTACAACAAAAATGTCAATAAGTGAACAATGTCATCTAAAATATGAATAAAAATTTTAATTTTGTAATGATAAAACAATGAATCATACAAAGGTTTTAATTTTAAAACATAAATGGATAGAAAATTTCAGATCTACATGACATTTAATTATTCTTTTTATTATAAAAAATAAACAAACAACATACGAAAAATTAGTAAATTCCAAATTTAAAAAATTCAAATAACATTCTAGAACAAATGAATAACACACGAAAAAATAGAAGAAAGATACAAAAACATTAAACTGATATATTAAAATAACGGAATGGTAAATATATACTTTAATTCAAAAAGTTTAAATTATGAGCAACACCTCTAAGATAATCCAATATTGGTAAATTAATGTATTGCTCAACGACACGTTCAATCCTCTGACTTACTTTGGCATAAATTTGCGATGAGAATTGTGGGAAATCTTCACCTGCTCTAATGCGCTGCAAAATTAGTTCAACAAAATCTTGTTCAGTACGAAATTGATTTATCAAACTATAAACAGTTGGGTGATTGCAAGCGATAGAATTTTGAAACGCACGATGCAAACCTTCTATTGCATTGTTTGTACGTGGTATATGAGAAATAACGCGGTCATATACATTCTAACACCGAATTGAATATCGAGGACGTAATCTTCGTTCTCCACGAGCACGGCCAATATATGTATCCTCAAAATATGCAAAGACATCATCGAGTTCTAGATAATCATTAGAGAGATCAAGTAAAGTCAAAAATGCAGTGATAACATCATCCACAGGAACAAACGCTAAGGCCATCATTGATTTCAGAATTGATATGTCTCGAGGGAAGTTTACCATATTCTCGACCTCCGTAGAAATATATCAGAAAAGGGGAACATGTAATTAAGTTAAATTAGATCTTCCAATAAAGTGAAGTTAATATTAATAATTGAATTGAGTGAAATTTATTAGAAAATTAGAATATAAAATTTAATAAAAATTATCAAATAATGATGACAACACAAATAATTTTTTTAACATAAATTTATTGGTATACACAATTGTTTAGCTCACTCTTTGTTCTCTAATAAATGCAGGCCAAAGGGGGAGCGTTAACAAATAAATTATTTCTATTTAGACCTTTTTTATAATAAGAATATCGAATCCAGTTACCACCAGTGCTGTTTGCAAAGATATGTTATAGATGTCTGACTTGCTGGAGGTAACTCAAACCGAAATCTTAAAAATCTTTTAGAATAATAAAAAAAATAAATAAACTCTAAATAAATGAATAAATAAATACTGTAATGAAACCAAACAAATTTTAATTAAAAATAACCGTACAAGTGGGAATGGATAACACGCCGTGAATTTACAAAAAAATGTAACCGTAAGATGGAATGAACAAAGTATCGATACTAATTATTATTTTATCAATGTTTGTCGGAACCGGTGATAAATAGTCGGTCGGAAATTCAGCAATAATGATACTACTCGATAATTTGGTAATAATAATGAAATTCGAGAATTTAATAACAATAGTTGAGTATCTTCAGTTATTGAGGTAACAATAAATGGCAATTCGTTTATTTTATTATTTCAGCCTGACATAAAAAAATAATTCTGACAGATATTATATTTCTGTCAATCGATATAATTTCAAATTCGAATTCAAAATTTGGATTTGAAATTACATAATTAATTTCCCAAGACATAATTTATTTTATTTCTCTTTTTCTTTTTTCTTCATAAAATGATTTCTTTCTTGACCAAAATTCTTTCTCTTTTTTTTCTTTTAATTTCTTTCATCTTTCAAAACAACAACAACTTTCATTCTTTCATTAAATCTTCGTCTTTCGAAACAAATCAAAACCCTCTTTCACACCCACAGATATATGAAGCATATATAGAAACATAAAACACCAAAAATCACTCACCACACAAAAAAATTAACAGCCGCGAAGGACAGTTACAAAAAAATGTGATAGAAGTCGAAATAAAAAAAACTAATGAAATGAATACACAAAAAAACGAATTGATGTCAGCAGACTATCACCCTACTCTGAGGTCATCACAATAGTCCCCCGCCTGATGATAAATGTAGAGCTACTTAATGTCATGTGTGGTTATGTTTATGATTTTGAAAAAGGTGTTGGTTGACACATTTTTTTTATTTACAGTCAGTGGTCATTACAACAATAATTACAGATAAAGATTTTACAACAAATACAAATAACCTCAATGTGTTAAGCGGAATTTTTGTAGTGGCCACAGTTCTTCGACTGCAGACCACGATAATAGGATTTTAATAAATAAGGAATAAGACTTTAATTAAAAAAAGTTACAAATATAATAAAAATTATTGATTTTAGAATATTGAATTTTAAATAAATAAATTTAGAAAGAATATTTTGTTATTCTCACCACGTCAGAAAAATTTTCTCAAAAAATCTTTTATGTCACCAACAATTCTGAAATTAATTTCAATTCTTCTTTTTCTTTTCTTTCCAATCGTTATATGAAAATTTCTCCAATAATTCTGGTTAATTGTACCCTGATTACTTCTTGCTTTTCTAATCTTCTTGTAATCAAATTTCCTCCAAAAATCTTTATGGACAACAACAGTCTTCTTGCTCTTCCAAAATCTCCTAAACCAAGTTTAAAATAATTTTATAACTACCAAAAATCTTTCTTACGTTTAAACTACTAATTTCCTTTGTTATACTATTTTTTTAACAATAGAAATTATTCTTAACAATAGGCAAATGCGTAGCCACCGTAGCTATAATGGTTCATAATAGTAGACAGAATGCGTGGCTACCGAACTATAATAATTTTTATAATTTAAACTTGATATTAACTTATATAGATTTGAACTTAATATATTAATTCGGTAAATATAATAAATATAACCTTAATTGTAACTTAATATATTAATTCGGTAAATATAATAAATATAACCTTAATTGTATTATGATATATAAATAATAACTTCGTATTATTTATTAAATATGTTAAATAAGCAAATAATAATTGTCTTTATTTACACATAAATTGATATAAACACTTTGCATTTAAAAATAAAACAAATAAAACACTTAAAAAATAAAAATAGAACACGTCCCCAACAGAATGGTTCTAATTTTATCATTGTTTAAATAGAGATCCGGAAGATTTGATGTTTCTTTTATTTTTTTTCCAAATTGATTGGTACAGATGAAAAAAACAGCCGTTAATAGTAGCATTGCAAAATACAGTTGAAACAGCGTTCATTGCTCCTTTTTCAAAATCCATCATAATAGTTTGTGGATTTAAATTTGGTTGTTGTCTTAAAAGCTCTTCAAACATACGAGTGTAATTTAATTGAGTTTTATTGGTCATCAATGCATAAACAAGAGGGAATACTTTGTTTGATTTTAAAGCATGTATAGTATAAACTTGGTAAAATAATTGAGGGGCGACAGAGAATGTCCCATCCATAAACCAATTTTCACAAGGAGCCATCAAATTTGTTTGCAGTTGTACTGAAGAGCATTATCCGGTTAGCATCATTAGATCCAGAATCGTATATCAAAAAAGATTCATTTTTAGTTGTAAACCTCAAATTTTCAGGAACATTTATTTCTGAAAGATGATTTAGATTTGGCCAAGGAGCATTGTCTTGTTTTCGTTTTTGTTGAATTGTACGTTGACTAGAGCGATAACTTGGAAGAAATATTGCAGCGTCAAGTGGAATCCCAGTCCTAGATTTCTGAATAATTTGCCTAGGAGACTACTGTCTGCGATGCACGAGTTGCAACCACCTGAGCAATGTGCCTAGCGACAACTCGTTGTTTTTTGAAGTACGAATTTTTCCTTTACATTTTTGTTGTTCATAAGCAACAGCGCCAGGATTTTCCATCTAGGGATTTTAAATCATAATCAAGCCGTTAAGAATAACCTGCATGCGCAACAATCGGATTTCCAGAGTTTGAAGTAAAGACTTGAAGAATCATGCTGAAAAAAGTGTGAGAGAAAAAATTTTAAGAAATTTATAATATTTTAAGGTATATTTGTAAAGGTATATTAACGTAAATGGAAAATTTTATTATAAATATTATATTTTAATAAAGTATTATTCGGTAATAATGGCAAAAAATATCTTAATTAAAAATTTTAAGAAAATTAAATTTATTTAATTATTTAATATCAATATTATAAATTTTTAATATTTTTTTTCTGAAAAAATCCACGGTAAAGTCGCCCGCTGTAAAGTCACCCGCGGTAAAGTCGCCAACGGTAAAGTCGCCCGCGGTAAAGTCGTCCGCGTTAAAGTCGTCCGCGTTAAAGTCGTCCGCGTTAAAGTCGTCCGCGTTAAAGTCGTCCGCGTTAAAGTCGTCCGCGGTAAAGTCGTCGCTGTAAAGCTGTGGACACTGCAACTTCAGAGGAAAGTGACGTGGAAGACTTTCTAAACAAAACGATTTATCAGCAGCAAACATCTGAAAGTAAAATTAAAATTGGAAATCCAGCAATAGCCATTGTAGGTCAAGTGAAGGCTGGAAAGAGCACTTTTGTTAATGTTTTGCTAAGAAAGAACGTTGTTTGCCAAGCTTATGAGAGATGCACTGCCAGATTAACAAGACTTACTTACAGCGCCAAAAATTATGTTGAAATTTTAGACTTGCAGGGTAAAATACTAGAAAAGAAATATTTAAAAACTACAGCTATTCCTAAAAAGATTTTACAGTTGAAAGAAGATGACAGAAATAATCCTTTAGAATTAGGAAAACAAATTAGAGCTGGAATTAAATCACAATTTTTAGAATATGGTATTGATATAATCGATTCGCTTGGTTTAAGTGAAAATGCAACTCTTACAAACTTATCAAAGAATATGATTAAAACTTTATTGCCTGTAATGATATACGTAATTGATGGACGACTTTCGGTGAAACAATCGGATATTGCAGGTCTTCTAGAATTGAAGAACTCTGTTCCAAATTTACAGATCGTATACTTCGTTACAAAACTCGATACTGATGACCCAAACGAGTCAGAAAATAATGATCCCATTAAATTAGCTGAATCAAAAATGGACATGGCTTTCAAAAAATTACAATATAATAATTTTATACCATCAACTTTTAACCATTTTTAATAGGCCGAGTTAAATATAATAAATTCCAATACAAAAAACGAAAGTCCCAAGTTGGAATATGTTGATGCAGCTCTTTTTGATATTCCTTCCATGGTGCAGGCGGCCTATAGCATGCACAGGGGCACGTGGGCTGTCCGTCACTTGTGGCTCTAGGGTGTCTTTGTCCGTTGTAGGAAAATAAAATGAACTCGAAATAAGCGTAAACCAAGTTCACATCTACCCCTCCAGAAACTCAGCTACCAATCGGGATGTCCTCGTTACTGGTTACGGACCCGAAGGCGCTCTAATGTCTGCACAATTCGTTGATGTTGACAGAAGAGTCGCGTCTACTCCCCGTCGAGATATAGTTAACTTAATTTGAT
>MQRK01224992.1:20326-45339 GCA_001938485.1 Girardia tigrina
AACTATTTGTAACTATTATAACTATAATTATAACTATATTTACAAATATATTTATAACTATATTTATAACTATTACGTTATACTGCCCGGAAACTTTTTGGACGACCTAATATAATGTATCGTATATAACGTATCGTTAATGCAGTCGTTTAAAGTGTCTCTATTATTGATTGTGTATTTTGAACAGATTGTCGATTTAAGGGTTTGTAGAGGTTCTTATGAGTCTTAATTCTGAAATTTGTTTAATAATTTTGATCGGTCGTTTCCCTATGATTGCGCTGCATATTTGATATTCGTTGAATATATTATCTAAATGAGCTAAGTTGATTGCCGTATTAAACCATGTAATGGGGGTGTTATTATCATTAAAATAGTTTGGTATATGTATAGTTTTATTGGTTCTTTGTGTGTAGGTGTTTTCGTATGTTGAACTGTTGTTTGTGTTATCATAAATGTTTGATTTGTTCTGTGATTGTGATGAGTCTTGATTGTTTGTTTTTAAAGGACTTTGTTTTTGGTTTGTTGTATTTGTTTTTTTTGTATTTTCTTGATCTGAGCATTGTTATTGTGTAAGTTGTGTTGTGTTGTCTGTGAGTGTGTGTTGTTGTATTCTTGCGTTATGAAATTGTAGCTTGATGTGTTTGTAGTATTTGTGTATAAATGTATGAGTGATTGTGAGGCGTGTTTCTTTTTGTTCTGATACCACTGTAGAAATAACGATTTCAGCCTCTTAATTACAATTAGAGGGAAATTGAAAACACTATTTCTAACTATAATAGTATGCTTTACTTTATGTCAAATAATAAAGATCTAACCAGATTAATCGGACTAAAAAATTGTACGGTGAATCTGTTTAGATTTGTAGAGATACAAAAACAGTAAAAAAACTGATTCAATGAATAAATGATTATTATAACTTTTAACACTTTAATAAGTAGAATAATTACTCACAATTATTCTTTACTAAATCTTCTCTTAATATGAAATAATCAAATTATCAAGACGTGAACAGTTAATTTGCTTGAAAAAAATTTTGTTATCTGATAGTTGGTTGGGGTTAAAAATAAAACGGCAACAATAATAACAACGTTAACAATTGTTTGTGAGCAATTTGATGATGAATAATCAGTCTTGTAGAATCGAATCAAAACAGTAATAATAATGATAACAGCGTTAATAATCGTCGACGAGCAATTTAATGATGAATAGTCAGTCTTGTAGAATCGAACTAAAATAGCGATAATAGTAACAGCGTTAATAATTGTCAGTGTATAATTTTCAGCGGTAAGTAAGTCGTTTCAATATTAATTAATTAATGATTGGTTTTAAATTTTAAATTTGAATCGAATTATATGATTAATTTTACTATTAAGATAATTTGACGTTTTCTTCCTTTTTGTTTTATTTGTTCATTTAACGGAACTAAAAAAATTTTTTTCTTTTCTGAAGCCTTTTTTATTTCTTAGATCTTTGACCTCTGATTGTTTTTCTTCCACCACACATGAATAAATATAAAAATAACTACACACAGATACAAAAACATAAATAAGAAAAATCGACAATTTACATATAACGATAATTAAGAAATAAAAAAAATATATGAACATGTACAATACAAAAAAATAAAGGAAGAGAAAAACACACACAGTCCGTTCGTTTAAGTGATGTGTCAGACTAAAATAAATCAGACAAATATGTAACAACTGCATATGAAAATTGAAAAAAACATAATACGATCACAAAATAAATAAAAATGAACATTCATCCTATATAAGGTAAGAAAATAACATGATACACAATAAAAATAAATGATGTAAAAGAAATCACACTATATGTAGTACTCAGCCATTTTCTGCGCTTCGTTGTCCTTGGTCTTTTCGCAGCCGTTAAATATCCTTATCTGTCCTACCATGTCCACTGACAACGGATTTTGTATTATATCGCACATAAGCTTACACATTCACTCTCTCAAGATTTTATCATACGATGTCATATTCGTAAGAATCACCGAAACATGCTTCTCGCATTAATTCACCAAATACTTATAAGTCCTCATCAAGGGCGGATCCAGGGATAAGTCTGGAGGGGGTAATTTTTTCATAAATAAAATAACTAAAATTATAGGAATCCGATTAAAGTGTTTTATCAAAGTACATGTAAAAAACCACATTCCTGTTCGGAATACTTTTCGTTATCCTCAGATAATAGGCGAACTCTCCGAGCTAGAGTCGTTCATTGGAGTGCATTACTTGCATCTTCTCTCTATCCTATTTCTGGAGCATCTGCCGCAACTCTTGTTGGAGCAATAGTCGCTGCATTTGACGTTTTTGCTCCATGTCAGAGTACAATACTTGAAAGTGGAGACAATACACATGCGTCTCAGATTTTTCGTTGTCGTCTCTGACAACTTTAATGTTTTGAGTATTGTTTCTTTTTCACTCGGCTAGGAACCCAAACAACCTATCATAATGGTGCCCAGTTGAACTTTCTATCCTTTGTGGTGCTTTTTGGCCTCCTCTTTCAGATTTTTATATTTCGCCTAATTGTCTTTTCGTGATTTCTTAAGAGTTTTAAGTGTTTTGTTCGATGTTTTGACATCGACCAACCATAGTTCTTTTGTAGCTTTATTGAATATTTGTAAGTTAATTCTTCTTTTCGAGTCAGATCACGCGCACTTACGGTCTTTAATTATTTATAAGATTGATTTTTTCGATGATATTGTTTCCTCGACAATCTGAATCACCGCATTATGTCGGGAAATAATCATCGGAATATTTATTTTACAAAGACAAAAGACATATCGATGTCTCTATACCTTTGCCTCAACAGTCTTAAATTGCGGGGTTTTCTCGGTTTGTAATTAGTCTGGAGATTATTTGTTCTGGCATAGTGAAGAAATTGTCATTCTTCGTTTGTAATGTTTTCACTATACATGACATGTAAAGTACCTTTGTTGTCTGTAATTGCAAGTGCAGAGATTCCAGCCACCGTTTTTTTGATCCATTTTATGAATTTTAGTTTTGCATAAAAAAGACGGGACTCGGAGGAGATTGAGTACATGGAGTTTTAGAAATCAACACCGATTCCGTATTGGTGTTGATCTTTAAACAGATTCCAAGTTCTTTCGTGGTGAATCTTGCTCGCAACCCCATAGAATCGAGGTCTTATATTGAATTACGAATCTTTGTCCACCACTATTTGTATCCGTTCTCTCTGTCACCTTGATTTAACCAGTCTAGGCAATCAGAGACTGTCCAGTCTATCTGTTTTGTTGTACTTATCTAGAGTTTTTGCTAAATTAATTAGTGTTAATTCCTGACATGTCGAGTCCGAACAAGTGAGATTTCAAAATACTTGCAATATCGATTGTATTGCAAATTCGTCTCTCACTGACACAAGTCTAAGTCCTCCAAGAGCCTTATCTGCATAAAAGTATTCAGTGGAGAAGTTCTGGACTGGGTCACATTTTTGTTTCAATAGTCGTCGGAGTTCGACATCCAGGTTGTTCTTAATAATTGACTTTTTTTTACTAGATACATGTAGTTTGTTTATTCCAGAGGAATGAAGCATTGATTTTTATTAATGGATTTGCAAAATGTCGACATATCTACACTCACACACATTTAAATAATTTACACAAATATAAAGATCTCTTAATAAGAAAACTGAATTAATATTCTTTGACAGTGGTCGCGTTGCGATTCCATTTAACTCTTTCTTGAGCCTAATTTAAAAATAAGAGTTAAATAAATATTTAAATAATTAAATTAAGAAATCAAATTAAATAATTATATAAAATAAATTTAAATTAAATAAAATATATACGTATATATGGTTATATATATATATATATATATGAAAAAATAATGTATCACCAGTATCGTGTTAAGTACAATATTTTTTCTTATTCAGTATTTTATCTTGAACTTAACCCACTCAACTATTATTTTGGAGTTGACTTGGTTTAGTTAAAAAAAATATAACAATCGAAACACAAAATTCGTCAAAGGTAAATAAAAAAATAAATCCAACGATAAAAGGAATAAATACAATTTACTTGTGACCACAAAACTTTATTCATTAAAACAACAATTGCAATAAACCATATAATATCAGGGTAATTAATAATTCTGTTTTTGTATTGAAAATCATTAACATTTTTATTGAATCGTATTTTTTTTATTAAACAAAATATTTTATTGAAATAACCAAACAGTAAAGAGTAATTTTAAAATAAGGTAGCAAAAATGATTTCTCGATTAATTTTGATTCTTTACAAAGGAATATTTGTAATGGGTAAAGGAAGCACCTGATTCAGTATATTTTAACGGACTAACGCGAGACCCTCGAATCACTCGATTGACATGCCAACCCAGAAGCAACTATGCAGATGAATGTCTTGTCAGACGAGTAACAGAGAATTGTTGTTATATTGTAGCCACGCGTGATAAAGAGCTGAAGGGCAGAATCAGGAAAATCCCTGGAGTGTCGCTGTTATTCTCTGTCAAAAGTTGAGTAGTGAGATTCAGTTTTGCCAAGCTTTTGTGAGAAGAAAGCGATGGGTGTATCATATGAGTTCCATTTTTGAGATAAAGTAGCTCCGATCGCGATATTTGAAGCGTCATTTGTTAAAGTTAACTTTGTGTTTTGTTGCAACATGTGTAATTTGTTGATTTTGGCCAAAATATTTTTAATAGCCGTGAAATTTTGCAGGCTTTCTACATCCCAGTTTATCCTTTCCAATTTCTTTTTTGTTTTTTATCATATCTGTGATAGGCGCTAACAAACCTGAACAATTGGGGATGAATTTGTGATAGAAGTTCACTATTCCGCAAAATCTCCTGATTTCTTGGACATTTTTTGGTGGTTCGATGAGTTTTATTTGCTCCAGTTTTTCCACTATTGGGTATATAACACCTTGTTCTATTGTGTGACCCAATAAGTTGATTTTCGTTTTGAAGAATTCACATTTCTCAATGTTTAGTTTTAACCCGTTGATCTTTAGTATTTCGTACACTGTAGCAACATGATTTCGATGTGATATCTCGTCGATGCTACCGATTAGGATGTCGTCTAAATAGGCTAAAATTTTTAATAAAAATTCCAAAAATAACACTACAAAATATATTTAGAATGTATAACGATTTAACTGTTTAATTAGTCAATTTATTAATCAATTTCATTTATTATAGGAATTAAATCCTATATCCAAAAGTAGGTCACTACAATATATATATATATATATATATATATATATATATATATATATATAAAATCATCACGTTCATAAGGTTTTGCGATGATTGTTGCCAATTTGAATTTTTTTTCCGAGACAATGTGCCTTAAATTTTCTAACTTCATTTTTAAATTCTCATTTTCTGTAGTTTTTGCTCGATTATCAGCTTCTAACATTAATATTTTGCCATTTTAATTTGTTGATTTCGTTGTCAAAAATCGATAACTGTCAATTATTTAAACAGAGTTTTGTTCTTTGTTTGTGAATTGGGTGAGCTGTCCATTTGAATGGACCAATTGAAAATGATTTGTAATGTATGGATCAATTCGTGCAGGTGTGTGCGTGTATGTCTGTCCAATGGAGAACAAATGTTGAATGTGTGACTTTTCATGCGTGTGTGTGTTTGTATGTTGGATGTGTCAATTACAATTTTTCTGCAATAGCAATTTTTTTATGATCGATTTGAAGAAGAGTGTTTTGGTTCGATTAAAAATTAATCTGTAAAAAAAGGCTTTGTGTTAAAAATAATTAAAAATTTCAAGACTTATGGAAATTTTGAATTATTTACAATGTCAAAATCGTCCTTCTAGTACAAATAATATAATTATTAATCTGAATAAAGAAATCGGGATGATTTGGTGGAGGAAGGAAAAGTAAATCAGAAAATGTACGGCAAACAGAAAGTCTTTCTAATCAATCAGAATATTATATCTGAAATCAATGGCGATAAAAGCGACAATGATCATGATGAAAAAGACATAAGTTATCCGATTTTAATCAATTTAATCAATTCACAATACTTACATTTTTTGTAAAAAGCTTTGTCGAAGCAGATTGATCATTGCCTTTATGTAATTTCGTTCTATGTTCTAGTTTTGTTTTTATTATTCCTAAACATTAAAAGAAAATATTTTGTTTTAATTAATAAAAAGTCTGAAACATCCAATACAAGAGTTTGATAAGACGATGAATGCAAATTAATACATCATCAGGAGAACCATTTTATTTATTGCTGTAATCATATGGATAGCCCGAAAGATATTCTGGAGATAAACCAAATTTCAATGACAATCTAATAACAATAAATGTCAGTTATATATACTCTTTCACATAATCTTTTATAGATTTGATCATGCATTATTTTTTTCATCAAATATTATCTCTTTGTAACTGATTATTGATAAACAATTTCGCTTAATTTGAAAGAAAAAATATTTCTTATGGACTTGTTTGTAGAAAGTTATCTTGAAAATAATCTTAATAATAAAGAAATTTCTGGTAGAACTTTTATACAAGTGAGTAAAATGGTGTAATAAACTGACATGATAAAGACGAAAAAATAAAATAACGCATTTTTAAAAAGTCATTAAAAGATATATATAAATTGTAACATATTTGAATAAAGGTTTCAAAACTAACAAAATATTGAAAAAAAGGAAATATCTTTTATTTGCGTACAAGCAAGCAGAAATGTATATTTAACAAATAGATCTGGAATAATAAAACATAAAATTTTGGAATTACTTATTATCGTAACCTATCAAAACCTAAAAGGCATTTTTATTTTAAGTTTTATTAATCAATAAAATATTTTTTTCATAATCTTACAGTTGTTTAAAATTAATTTTTTTTTACTAGAAAGTTTTTTTTATTCAAAATATTAAATAAATTTATTTTAATTTATGTAATTAAAAATATAAAAAAATATTAAAATAAGAATTTAAAAAATATAAAGCAAAAATAAAAAATAAATATATAAAAAAATAAAATACAAAAATTCTTACTTTCATTTCAAAAAAATGGAGACTCAGAAACTGAGATCTCCTTAAATATTCTTCGGTTGATCGCGGAGTATTTCCATCTCAGTTAATTAGAAAAGATAATTTGTGGATTTTAGCCGCAGAAGAGAAGTGTATTGAGTAATAAATTAAAGCAATGTGGAGACTCGGGGTTTTTTTCTCCTCGGGTTGTCTTACATTCCCTTTTTATTCCCCAGAAATAATTTTTTTTAACGGGAAAATAAATTAATGGGGGAACTCGGGGTGCGCCGACAAAGGCACCATTCATCAAAATATAAAAAATTTTTTTTATTTTTTAAAGGGCAAATTATTTTTAATTAATATTTTTATTAATATGTATTATTATTATTATTATTGTTACATATGTTACGCACAAGGGTCAATTTTATATTCCCCAAACGTCGTAACAAAGGAGAAATAGATAAATCTCCTGGTAATCGAGTTTTTATAAATTAAAATTTATAATTCAATAAATGAAAATCGACTTTGAAAATTTATAATCAATGAATAAATAATCAATAAATGAATAATAAATAACGCGAGACTTGTTAAAAATATTTATTTAAATATTTATAAAATCTTTACAATTACACTTATTAAAAGCAAAAGATATAAAAATATCCCTGTGTGTATTGTGAGACAAGTTATGGAACTGGGAAACACCGTTCTCCAGTTACCAAGAATTTAGGGATTGTAGATAAAAATTATTAATTTAATATATTAAGAAAATGATAGATTTTAAATATTTGATTTTAAGAAAAATTATTTTAAAGATTTCAATATAACCTCGTTTCCTCAAAGAAATATCCGTTAGATTCACGCAATCAGAATCTCGTCAATAAATTCGCACAATTGCTCAAGGAAATGAAGTTGTCGTCAGGTTCTCGCCAAATAGACTGCAAAAGGAATAAGTTTGTGCCTTTCTTAAAAAAAATAATGTTACCTGCAAAAGGAATAAGTTTGTGCGTGAAATCAATCTAGATTGTGTTTTTTATAGTTCTATAAGTTGCGTGGCTTAACACTGGACGTAAAAAAAAGAATAGTAAAGCATTCAAACAAGCAAAAGATACGCGTGGTAAAGCTTTGACAATGAAAGGAATTGACCGCAACGGATGCGTGGCTCAAGCAGAAACGCAAGGAATGCGTGGCAGAAGAACTGTAGTGCGTGACAAAAATAAAACACGCAAGGCCACGCAAAGTAAAGACGCATCATGCGTTAAATATAATAATAATAATAATTTTAAGGTTAATAAATAATGAAATATTTAAATTAAGTTATTTTATATAAACTATAAATAATAAATAAACACAAAAACACAAAGCACAATTAAAATATAAAATTCATAAAAAAATAAAAATTCACCAAATTTAAAATAAAAATAAGGTAAGAAATAAGCGAATAAAAAAAAAGTTCATATTTATAACAGAGTTCATATTTACATTACTACATTACCCCAACACATAAATGTGATAATTGGTGTTAACATTATTATTATTATTAATATTATTATTTTTATTTTTAAATATCATTATATTATTGCCGATATCGTTAATTTGATTATTATTGTAGTTTTTTATTATTATCATTATTTATAATTATTAGTAATCATTTTAAATTATTATTATACTGACATTAATTATTATTACTCGTATGATAAGTATTATTATTATGAACGATAGATTATAGTTATATTCTTATTATTATAACTATCATCATTTTATGTAATTATTATCAATATAATTATAATTGTCTTACCATTGCTAATATTATTATTGCTATTGCCAACCTTAAATGGTTAATACTCAATATCATTATTATTTATTAGTATTACTAAAATAGTACCTTATTAAACCGATAAATGCCTTTCATGGTAATTTAAATATCGATGACGATATTTCTCCTTTGGGGGGAGATTTGTTGTGGTTTCAAAATATAAATTCAAATTTTTAATCAAAAAGTTTTGTAAAAAAAAATTAATTAAAAATAATTTTCTGTTAAAAAATCAATAATTTTCTATTTACATTATTTTAATAAAATTTGTAGAATAATTATAAATATTTTGAGATTTGTTTTAGCCATTTAATTTTCAAGGTTAGAAAAACTAGTATATAAACAATAATTATTTCAGTCATATTCTCAACAAAAATTACGGACAAAATTATACTTACGGATCCCATTAAATTTTTAAACCTGATTATGATTTATGGTAATCTTTATTTAATTTTAGTTTGCTTAACAAATGTAGTATCCTGTAAAGGAGAAAAATTTAATAATAAATTTCAGATATTGCTCGTTCTAAATTGATATTGGTTTGGGCTGGTTGAGTGTGATTCATAATATTGATTTGTTGTTAAAGTTTCGATTTAATTTTGTGCTCAAGTTGTCCTTTACAAATAAAGTATATTAAAAGGATTTGTGTTCATTCTTCATATATTATTGTTGGAAGAAACATTTTGATCATTTTGGATTCCGATTAGAAATTTAATATAAACAAGGATAAAACCGAGTTTTAATTCAAATACCCAACATTATTATCATATCCGTGGTAATTTTTACTTGCCCTTGTTTAGGTACTCTTATTTTTCTATTTTGATTTATCAATTGATTCTTTTGAAAGTCAATCGTGAATCCTTCAAACTTATTTAAGAAATAAATTCCAGTAAACATTCATGTGGAAACTCTTCGACTATATAAAACGTATTTTGTATTGTCTGATCTGCTATTTTCCCTTTTGTTTCAAGACTATGGTTTGTCAATGAAGTTAACGGTGGTTTAGTTTCTTCGATTTTATCCTTTTCATCATTAGATAGATATTTCTTTCTTATGATTGATGCTCCTGCTCCGGTGTCTATTAACGTTACTAGTTTCCTTTTATGTAGTTGTATCATTGCAGTTGGTCTTTCTTGTATTTTACTTTCACTAATTGCTGCTATTTCTTCTCTATTAAATGAAAATGGTTTAATTTGACTTTTTTGTATTTCACTTAATGTCTGTTTTGGTATCTTATAAGCTCCGTCTTTTTCATCCGGATATTGAGGTATTGGGCTATAATCATATTCTGAATTTATTTTTTGTGTATGTTCATTCATTTCTTGTGTATATGTGCCTTCTTCCATATGATTTTTGTGGTTTGGTGTTTGTGTTTTATTAAAGTTTTTATATCATCATTATGTTTAGTTGTTATTAAATATTTAGCAAAGAAAAGACAAAAAATGTGAGTAGTTTCCATGTTCTTCCGAATACGGCATGTAATTGTTTGAACGATAATAGAGCTGAGCACAACAATTTTACTGCCATTAATATATAAAAAATACCTAGAAAACCTGAAAATATATTTCGTAATACTTGAAAGTTTCCCCATATATTTCGCAATGTTTTCATTGCAGCCTTTTTATAATGATCTGGGGAGGGTACTAATTCGAAGTGGGGT
The DNA here is from genome assembly GCA_001938485.1 of Girardia tigrina. Lineage (NCBI taxonomy): Eukaryota > Metazoa > Platyhelminthes > Tricladida > Dugesiidae > Girardia > Girardia tigrina. The sequence goes on from MQRK01224992.1 coordinate 30,793, forward strand.
TCCTTAGATAGTTTCCTGCTTGTAGCTTTAACAACTATTATAGACAAAACTCGCTCTCTCTGTACTGGGAATAGCATTTCTCTCCTGGCGGCTTTTAAATCTTTATATGAATAAATACCAATTTGCTCTAAATTATCAAATGTTTTAAAAGTCATTTTCATTTCCAGCACTGCTATTCCTAACCTTTCTGGCGTAGCAGTGGGTTTACGGTCGGAAACTGTTATCCAATTATCAGGACCAATTTGATAAGCCAATTTGATGTTTGTACATTTTCAATTATTTTCGGTTGATATTTTTGTCAGTGTGTATCCTTGTTACTGGTAATATGAATACTTGTACCGCTTTGTATATCACTGGGAGTTCATTCGTGCATTTTTCTATGATTGCCATTGAGACTTGTACTAATTTGCAGCTGAATACTTGTAGAGTTTCACCCACTACTCGGGCAAAGGTTCCTTTTTCGTTAAACAACATTGGCGCAATCAATTCTGGATTTACAGTTGCTTTTTACAGTACTTTTAACTGTAGAACCTGAAAGTTTATCTTACAGTCATTTTTAATGGTTTCATGATATAATTTTTGTGATGTCATAAGCGAGTAGCGATACAAATAATCCACTTTATTATGCATATAGGTTAATGCTTTTACATCAAATTTGTTTATTGAATCTTTTGCACTTCGGATTAGTCTTTCTGATAAATATATACCTTTATAGTTTGTCTCGATAACTTCATTTTGACATTTTATAACTTTTCCTTTTCTATGAATTTCATCATATCTTCCTCTTTTGCAGATATATAAATTGTTGGTGTATTCTTTTTTCGAATAATTGTTCGTTGCCTTTTTTCATCTCTTACATTTTGACTTTCATGAAAAATTTTTCCTGTAATTGTTTTAAAATTAACCGTTTTAGTAATGACAAAGAACATTCTTTGGAATCCACTCGATATATTCTCCTGTTTCACAACTTGTTTCATCAGCAAAACAAAATGGGTGAGTCATCATTTTTCTGGTAATACCGTCAAAGGTTGCTTGAAATTTTCTCAATTCGGTGACATATTGTCATCTAACTACCAATTTATCATGAGTTTGACCCCATATCGTATATTTTCCACCTTCGTACCATCCGGCAGCTGTTACCCATCCAACTATGTTCATATTAGTTTTAATTTTTATTCCGACCTTTACATCAACTACTATGTCCTTTTCTAGTTGAAATTTCCCTGTTAGAAATGCTTCTTCACATTGTTTTGCTGAAATTTGTACTGGATCAGGTGTATACTCAGGTTTCACAGGTTGTGTGTCGTATTTTCCGCAACGAAATATATGTTCTGTATATTTTATTATGCATTCTCTGGCTTCTGTACACCTATCCCACGATTTACACGGTAGATACGTTCCTGAGAAAAACGTTTAAATTGAAAATTAAAAATTTTCAAGTCAAAACCGTGTAAATCGAAAAGCTTGCAAAAAATGCATAATTTTGCTATTTAACAGTTGTGATTTTTTTCAATATTTTTAGCTGTAGACAGAAATAAAATAAAATGCATTGACAGGTTAAAATATGCAATATATTACGGAAACACTGTTTTTTTATTTAATTACTTTTTTATTTAATTATTAAACAGAAGATCAAAAAATAAAACCAAAGGTGTTTTATTATCCTTCATCACTGTCAGAAATTACTCTAATTCTTTTTTTTCGGAATCGAAGGTTCGAATTCACTTTCATCACTCGAAGTGCCGATTCGATGTTTGAAGCAGAAATATTTACATTATGAGAGATGGTAATAAAATCAGTTATTAACAATTGCTTCGAATTTTTTGTAAGATCTTTGTAAATTTCTTCATATTGAGCCAAGCAACGATTTTATGGAAATTTTAATGTGTTATTATGTAAAGTAAGAATTATTTTTTAGGTTATATAATACTTTTTATATTTCAATAATATGTATATTAATTTTTTAAGAGATTTTAACATTTAAATAACAAGAAGACCTTTTTAAAATAACATTTATTCCAAAACATCTTGCTTTAAAAGCGACTCCAGAAAAAAGTCTTTATGTGCTTGAAATACTTCGATAGATTCGAGTAAACCGCGTAAAAGCGAAAACGTGTAAAATATCTGCGCCCATTTCTATCGCTATTGGGCTTGCTTCAGGATATAGCTCTACTCCAATTAGAGAATATTTTGCACCGAATTTTGTTATTGAACAGTCGTATGCGACTATACCATTTGCGTCTTTTATGGTTTCAAAAATCATTATTACCATCATGATATTTATGGGCCATGTAACTTCACCTTTCCCGTTTTTACTTTTCTTTTTTAGTTTGTAAATGTAGAAATGAATACGCGCTAAATGTATAATAATGATGTATTTTTAACACAGACAAAAAACTACTTAACAGATAAAATAGAATAACCTCCGAATTTTCAATACAGTCGAAATATTAACACATATTGTTATATCGTGATACAAGATTGAATAAAATCAGTTTTGTCAAATGTTTTGATGATATATTTAGTCAATGGATAATGGATAAGGAATCTAGAATTTATCTTCTATTCGTGTTGGACTATTCAATTGTCTTCTTTTCATTTATCATATAAAATAGAAAGCAAATTCTTTTGATGTTTAGAGTTTGTTGAGTCAAATAATGTCTTCTCTTTGTAACCAAATCTGGGAGAATCACTAACAAAATAAAATCGTGTTAATGACAATCGGTCGACACAAAGTAGTTTCAGGGTTGGAGTTCGTCGCTATACTTTAATTTACTAAGCGATATCAGATTTGAAATTATTAATTTTTTAGAAATCAATTTTATTAATTTCTAATTCAAATCTGATATCGCTATATGCTATATATATTCAATGTTTTCAATTTAATAATGTGGTTTATAACCAAACCAAAGAAAATAATAAGTTTGTCACCAAATAAAAATATAAATAAAAAATATTTCCCTAGTTAACAACTCCCTTATAAAATCGTATCACAAATAAAAATAAGATTTGAGTACACAAAAATAATACAAATAAAGAAGAACTATCACATCACAGAAATTAATATCGTAAAGGGAAAGATAGTAAAACAAAACATTGTCAATACTAGTAGAAAAGAATACATTTGTATTGTCTAGTTTATGAGATAATAATATATTGGTATAAAAAAATATATATTATTATTATTGATATTATTATTGTTATTATTATTATTTTTATTATAAATAAATTATTATTATTAACATTACATAAATTATTATAATTATTATTAACTATTATTAATATTATTTACATTATTATTATCATTATCATTAATATTATTATCATTCTTATTATTAATATTGTTATTATTATTATTTCTATTATTATAATTTAAAATTATTATTAAAATATATATTAACTTACATTGGTTTCGGAAATTAATTCATTTGCAATGAGGGAAAATAGGGAAAATTCCATATAAATAGTAATATTCTTTTGAGCCGACTGTGTGAATAAAAACTTAATTCATATCGCAATAAGGGAAAATAGTATATAAATATTAATATTCTTTTGAGCCGACCATGGGAACAAAAAACTTAATTCATATTGCAATAAGGGAAAATAGTATATAAATATTAATATTCTTTTGAGCCGACTGTGGGAACAAAAAACTTAATTCATATCGCAATAAGGGAAAATAGTATATAAATATTAATATTCTTTTGAGCCGACCATGGGAACAAAAAACTTAATTCATATCGCAATGAGGAAAAATAGTATATAAATATTAATATTCTTTTGAGCCGACCATGGGAACAAAAAACTTAATTCATATATTTTTTTACGGGGCAACAGAAAATTTTGCCCCGCCCTAAGTCACTGGTTGCTGTAAGGTCAGAAAAATAATACAAAACTTATCCAGGACAAAATAAATTAACGCTGTTTAAACGTTTACTTTCATAGTTTGTAGTAAACGTTTGGCAATCATTAAACGCGTTTACCGTATTTTTCAATGTTTATTGTTCTTCGATTAGACTTAACCCTTAGTAGCCTGATTTACGAAAGTGATTTATTTTTAATATTACTGTGTTTGCTTGAGGGTTAAAAAGATTATTATACAACAACATTATTATACAACGTTGGAAAGAATATTATACAACAGTAAAATACGTACAGCCAACCTATAAAAAAAACTAATAGTAATGTGAACATTCGGTTTAAAAGATTGGTATCAAAATTGAAACTCTAGGTTATTAAGGGTTAAATGTGTGTTGTCGCGGTCCGCGCAAAAATCGCTTTTAAGACGCTACCTTCGTATCACAAATTTTGCAAAACAAAATTTTTCCACCAATAGAGAATATAACGGTTCTAAATTCATTTGCTAAATTTCGCAAATGTTGTGATGTTGTTGGCATTTTTTTGGCATAAAAAATAATATAATTTACAAGGACTTTTGAAATATTGACAAATTTGATATTATTTATACAATTTATAATATTAGATGTAATATTTTTTTAATTCATTAAATATAGAAATAGAAAATATGTAAAAATAATCTAACAAAAAATAAAATGACCTAAAAAAATAAAATATTACCTCCAAAGTGAAAAAATAACCTAAAAAATGACTTACAAACTGAAAAAATGGCCTTAAAATTAAAAAAGCATAAAAATGACCTAAAAAGGTAAAATAATGATAAATAAAAATTGCCCTAGTCGTATTAAAATGTGTTGAAACGTGTTCATATACAACCAATACACTTGGGAGACGTCTCAAAAAGAGGAAATGTCAATAAAATCCGTGCCCTACTTATATGTATATAAACATTTCCTCCATTTTATTATTATTTGTACTTTAGCAAGGACAATTGCATCATTGATTCGCCATGCGATCACATAATCGATTTTGCAATATGAATTAAAAATGGTGTACATACTTTTGTGCGTTATGTTTTTGAATGTAAAACATGCGTTTGAAATATCTCTTCACATTGTACTTTTACCTTGGTTAACATATTTATGTTTTCTACAATGTAAACAGTGATTTATAACTTTAAATGATTAAAATTGTTTTCGCATTTGAAATAGAATTGTTATTATTTGAAATACAATTTACGAAAAGGAAATATTATATTAATATCTTCAGCGAGTGCTCGAACAGTCGTGCGTGGATTGATTTCCACCAGCTCCTTCAATTCGTTGTTGTCAATCGTCGATGAGCGGCTGATATGAGGCTCATCTTCCAGACTGGTATTGTCAGAGTGAAACTTTTGATACCAGCTGTTGTGCTCCCCTTCAAAACAACATTATTGTTGGCTCTGAGCCCCCATCCGTTTTCCATAAGAGTTCAACGGCAACTCTGTTGAAATTTACTCCATTTCAAATCATTGGGGAACAGACGCGCCTCCTTCGCTCACATCAACACGTTGTATGGACGTCGGAGCGCCTTCGGGTTCTTGACTAGTAACGAGGATGACCCGACTGGTAACTCAGGTTCTGGAGGGGATGATTTTAATTTTTATACTCACAGTTCATTATGTTTGGTTTTATCTATTTCTTAGCGAGCGAGGATATCTTGAAGAAACAAGTGACGGTCAGCCCATGTGCCCCTGTGCATACTATGGTCTGCTTGCACTGTCTCTCCAAGCTCTTTGTCCGAATAAGGTTCAAATATTATTCATAAGTATCTCTTATACCTCACATGTTAATTTGATTATATTGTAGTACTATAACTCTCACAACTTGACCATGATTTTATAGATAACGCTAGTTCCCAGAATGATAATTTTATTTGGCATTATGATCTTTGAAACATTGAAAGATATCAGTTCCACGTGCAGGACTTTATCACTAAACATCGAACCGTTCACTGTCGCAGGCGGTTAAAAGAAATATTGTAGTCATTTATTTTAGTCATCAAGCCGGTAGGAATAATAACATTTAACACGAGGAAATCGAGATCATCACCGTTTATAGTCCTGACGAGGACTGTGTCTCATTCTCTCTCAATAACTTGTTATCGTATCGGTTACATTTTATTCGTGTAAATTAATGCAACTCGCGTCTTTAGCGACATATTTAAGATTAAGGGTGCTCATGTTAGGAGAGCGTAAAATAAACTCTATGATTATAAATAAAATTTTTGCATTTTGCTTGCGCCTCACCATAAGTTCTGGTTCATAGAATCGACTTTGAAATCGTAAAGCTTACATAAATCAAATTGCTATTAAGGGCGTTATATAACAAATTAAAAATTAATTTAACACGTCAATACAAAGAAATTATTAACTGTTTACACGGCTATACAACGGTTAAATTAAATTAATTAGAAAATAATTCAAGACGGAAATTAAATGAATAAAATTAAAAGTGTTTGAAAGTAATCGAGTACAAAAATATAGATATAACGACATTACATAATACTTAAATCCAAAAACTCTTTCAAACTTCAAAAAAAGGTAAAAATAAAATTTCATTAGATTATTTATAAAATTATTGCTCCGAAATTATTTATAAAGATTTATAAAGTTGAAATGAATGACGGCAGAATATCAAGTTAGAACTTTCCAGACTCATAAGAGTACCCATAAAACAAATAGGAAGAAACTCGTTGTAACACGATTCGAAATTATTTGAACGATGAACGCAAAGTATTGCGACTAATTTATAACATGACTCGAAATTATTTTGGCGATGAACGATATTTTTTACTGAGAAAGCTTGCTCCAAAGTTCATCGTGTGGCAATGGGACCGATACCTTCCCATATGTCAACAAAGTAGTTCCCGTTTGGTTAGCAATATTATTTACAGATTTGAAACTAATATTTAAAACTTTATCTAAATTCAACATTATTTAAATTCAAGCATTAAAATCTAATAATAATCTAATAATAAATCTAATAACAGTTTTACTAAGAAAATTTACTGTAATGCTACTTGAATCAAAATGAATAAGCAAGAAACAAAGAAATAAATGAAGTTTACATATCCATACAATTCACTTTATAACTCACGTATTTCATTCTCGATTAGTTTTCTCAATCACAAAAGAACATTTATTTACACCTATTTACATGGACACTCCTACTCTTACGCATCGCGCTTGTTTGTCGCTTCCACTTTACCACGCCTTAACTCTGCATCTCTACTCAACACTGATCCTCTTTGATTCTTCAGACCGTGCCTGCCTCTTATAAACTTTTCCAAAGTTTCGTAATGACTACAATATCGGCGGGCCATCCCTGTAACTCCTTTCATTGTTACTAACGCGGGCAATAATGATAATAAAATAGTGTAATAATTAAAGAGAAGAACTGATAGGGATACATATATTAAATTTGGAAAATTATATAACACAATTGTCACAATCAACGTAATTAATTAATTCAGTAAACGAGAGAATGAAATTAATAAGTAGACAAAATCGAAAATAAAAATAATAAAAACAATGAAACGGCAATTATTACCTCGTTCGGGATTCCTCCACGATCAAAATTAAGTAAGATATTCGTTCGGCTCTCTTCCACAATCAAAATAAATTAAAATGTGCGTTCGGTTTCTTCCACAATCAAAATAAATTAAAATGTTCGAATTGATATATGAAATGACAACAATATTGTTTATACAAAATATAATCGAATATAATAAATGTATGTTCGTTTTCGTGTCTTAAAAATATTGTTCGACCTTTGAATATTTTTAAAATATTGTGCACTAGCAAATGTGCAATCCAGTTCGGGTATTTATACCCTCCGGATGCGTGAGATTTATTTTATGTTATTTGCCAAATTTATTTTATGAGAACCGCCAAATCATCCCTGAAGTTCATGCTGGATGCTCGCGAACAATCGTCTGTTTACGCGACATCGCTTATCGCGTTCGAATGGATTCATGCTGGATATTCGCGAATAGTCGCTATTGTTTACCGAAGACCAACATCCCTCTGTCAGATGTGTTCGTGGAATCGTTTCGGCAAGTTTTAATTAATTAATTAAAATTTGTTGATTAATCTTTTCTTTTCTTTTTAGAGTTTTCAAAGGGTTTTACCTAAGCAGTCGCTCTCAGGGATCTTCCACTCTGTTTCTATTCTAGCGCGCATGGACCGATTTAAAACCAACGGGGATAGTCGAGTTTGACTATCCCCACAAACTATTGATAAGACTTTCATGCGCGCGGGATGGTGGAATGGATGGGAGAGATCTAAGTGCGGCAATAATTGTTGAACATAACACAGCACTGAACCGTGCATTCGTTGACAATTCCCTTGCCCCAAACTTCGTTGATGTTTGGAGCGGTTTGAGCTGCACTACGCCCTAACTTGAACTCCTAGAAGTGTCGTGTTCCCTCCTCTCGACAACATTTTGGTTAGCTCAGAGCCCCCATTCGTTTTTAGAGTTCAACGGCAACTCTTATGCACTACTTATTCCTCTCGATAATTGTTCACTGTTTGAGGGAACAGACGCGCCTCCTTCACGCACATCAACAAGTTGCGTGTGCTTTGGAGCGCCTTCGGGTTCGAACCAGTTACGAGTATTACCCGACTAGGAGTGTCAGCTTCTGAGGGGTCGATATTGTTTTCCGTGATTGTTTAAAAGTTTTAATTTTGATTACGACGAACGAAGAGAGCTCCAAGGAAATAAGCGACGGTCGGACCACGTGCCACTGTGCATACTATGACTAACCTGCGCCATCTCTAAAAGGTTCTTCGCCATAGGTAGAAACTCACTTATTGTTCGTAATTTATATTTGTTTTATAATTACACAGATTTATATTTAATTTAATGATATGTGACGAAACTTTGTTACACTGGGTATTTTATAATTAATCGTACTCGTTTATATCGTTATAAATCTAACTACTAACCTCAAATTCACCTCAATGATCCCCCAACTCAACACCGACACTTCAACTCAACGAGTCCAGGATTCATTCTCCGTTCGAGAGCCTTGCTGCTACCTTCGGTCACCTTAGTCACGTTTCGCCTCAGCAATAGAGAGTTAGTTGACGAACAATAGAGTTTTATACTCATGAGAGATTTTTGTTCGGGATAGAGTAATACGATCAGGTAATTATTTTACGATAAGACATAAAATGCTAACTCATAAGTGAAATAATTTTGTTAGACAATTTATAGGATAAGACGGAAATAGCCTCTCACACCTTGACCTTTCACTTTAGCCTTTACACCCATAACATTCGTAGGTTATTCGGATTAACAATTCACATTCAATAGTTAATTAAAACTATAAAGTTTGTACTAAATCTGTTGGATAAAAGTTATGAGTTACATTTAAAATACTTTATAATGGGGTATTTTCAGTACCATGTATTCACAACGTCATCTTCGCTCTCCCCGTACCTCTGACACTACGCTCGTATTGCTTATCACCCGACTCGATGAGTGTTACTTTCGAATTCATTTCGAAAACTCACCCCATCTCACAGAATTCGAACCACATATGTTATTGAAATTAATAATTTAAAACCAACTATTCAATTAATTCCTGCCAACACATCTTTATATACATGTCTAATTTTATTTAAATACAATATGTCCGTGGAACTATTGGGTTTGAAATTAAAACGCGGAGTACGTATTAAAAAGGTGGACTATACAAGCTATTTACAAGACGTTCACATAATTAACCTCGGGGAAACTCTCCGACACTCAACTCAAAACAGTGCCGAGGTTAGGCCTCGAAAGTTTCAGCCACGTAGGCCCCGAGGTTCATATACAAACCGTCAGACTGCTTTCTTACGGACGGCTCGGGCGGCCCACAAGGTTGATAAATCACTATAACATCGTAAGGATTTGACCTTCTCCGGACATGTATAATGCCAAGACAGGCCATGCCTCTCATACCTCACTGCTACTAATCGAAAGCGAATTGTTATATGTAATAATAAGAAAAGAACTTAACTCAGTGATTGAGGCAAAAATATATTAAAACTAAAGTAAAAGCATTATAATCAAACTAAAACAAAACCAAATACATTTACCAAAATATAATCAAATAATTAAGTATTAATCGTACTTGGTTATTAATATTGATCCCTTCGCAATAAATAAGTAATTCGACAAATTTTTTAATTGCAGAATGCAAATGTTGTAAATTATGCAAAATGTAAAACAAGGTGTTTTGAAAAAATCGTGCTAAAATTAAGTCGTTGAAAAAATGTGTTTGTAATGTGAAAATTGGTGCTGTTAACAATGTGCGTTTGTGCACAACTCCTTCGGGTATTTATACCCAACATGATGTGCATCCAGTTCGACACACTCGGGTTTCCTGTGTGTTCGATAACTTCGTTCGTCATCCTGTTTATCGATGACGTTGAGGTAGGGTAGGAGAAGGTTACTTAATACTTAGAATCTGTATATCCGTGATTCACGGATGCAGCATCTGATGCCGGCCAGCACACCGCCAACATCTGTGAAGTTTATCGTTATTGCCGAGTCAGAGTTAATTATTCTTGGACAATTTAAAGGGAAATGGATTTCGACAGGATGGAAGGAGGTAAGGGGAGGTGTTGCGTGTCTGCAATTATTTGTTCGCGCATCCCGTTTGCCGATTCGGTAAGTTACATTATTCTGAAATTAAATTGTTATTACGACAGTTTTTTATACAGGATGTTCGTTCAGGACCTACCGCGGGGCTTAACAGACGGCGGGTTTCCATGATTCATACTGAATAATCTTGGTAAAATTTTAATTAATTAAGGTGTATTAATTACTTATTTCTGTTTTTCAGGGTTTTCAAAAGGATCCTCCGCTTGTTGGATTCGAATGGGAAGAACACGGGGTAGAGTCCGCAGAGACCCTTTCCTGTTCTGTGATCCATGTCGTTCAGAACCTATTTATCACTAACTGGGATAGTTGAGTTTGACTATCCCCACAAACTCTCAACAAGGCTCTCGTACGTGTAGGACAATTGTCTTTCTGCAATTGTCTGGTTACCACATAAAACATTCTGATATTAATTAAATTAAACTATTTTTTAAATATTATCATTTTGTTAAATAAATTTATTGATACACATTTGCGTTTTTAATTATTTTTGAAAAATAAAATATGTTAATCGTAAATTTGTTATTTATTTCTTTACTTAAAACTAAAACTTTTAAAAATCAGTTTATATTATGTAACAATATTAATATTTTTGTGTAATTATTGTTTTGTTATTGTATGGACAATAAAAGGTAATATTTGATATATTTATAATTTTAAAGTAATAAATGATATTTATATTTTAAGTCATATCAAATTAAAATTTAACAAAATAAAGTAAAATTGCAATTTAAACTTGTTTTCCTTAAAAAATTTAATAAATATAAAAAATGTGTATCAATAAATTTATAAAAAAGAAAATAATAATATTTAAAAATAGTTTAATTTAATTAATTATGGAATGTTTTATGTGGTGACCAGACCATTGCGTAAGGGAAAATGTGTAAAGAATATTAAATTATATTCATTAATTATTATTAAATTATTAATGGTTTTGAATTAAATGATGACACTTAATGTAATTCCAATATTTCACAAATTCAGTTTAATTAACAGTTAATTATACTTTTAAATTATCAAGCTAAAAATCATAAGTAATAAAAAAATTCATTAATCATTTATTGAAAAGTATTGATAAAATTAATTTGATAAAAATTTTTGATTAACTTATTTGCTAATATCCTCAGATACTTGAGTTTGTCCCCCTCAATATTGTATCCATTGCCTTCAAGGGTTTGGAGTTAGGATTTGAGTTAAAGTTAGAGTTAGGGTTATGATTACGGTTATGATTACGGTTACGGTTTATTTCATGATATAAATAATCCATTTTTTAAATTATAAATTTTTATATATGCAATTGTCTTTCCGCAATTCGAGATAGTTGGTTAGGGAGTACGGTAGTTTTAGATTGTCGTGACATATCTTACCTCATATATATATATATATATATATATTATTAAATTGACATATTCATATGTATATATCTTAATATTTGTAGTTTTTCTTTTTTTTGTTTATTCTTCACACAAAAATGGCTAAAAGAAGATAAAAGATAGGATATTTATCATAAATTTCAGCCAAGAAACCACTATTTTGTGGCTATAGAAAGACTCATTAAAAACAATAAAAAATCATTAAAACAGAATTAATTATAATAACTCGCATATTTAGTGAACATATGGGTTTTTTGGACTCAATTCAAATTTCAATCCAATTCAAAAGAAAAGAAGGTAAATCTTCGTCCGAAACAAAAAATCTTCAACGCTATTTTTCCCTGGTTTGCTACAAGTCAAATCTTTATTTCCGGATTATTACCTGATCGAGATTCGTTATCAACCAAATCTCGTCAACAAATAAAAGTAATATGATAATTCCAGTTTGCTTAATTTCCTACATCCAATTTCCTTTTTTGGTGTTTAACATATGTCTTTTTATTCTTTTGTTTGTTTTAATATATTTTTTTTGATCAAAACAAGTCTTTTATCAGTTATTTACATAACACGTTTATTGTGTATTCTACCATAGATTAATAAATTGATTTAAATAAGAAGGTACCAAAATAATAAAATCAAAAGGGATGGGATCTAATTTTTATTGTCTGATAATTTAAATTGGTTCGTGTATTTATATTTATAACTGTTATAGATATAAAATATGATTTTATTTTTTACATTATTTGTCTTCAGATTTCAAATACGAAATTATCAAATAAATTTTAAAACGAATCAAATATCCATTTCTACAGCCAAAAAGTCAATCCAAGAGCACATTGATGAAAAAAATGCTATAAAAATTTTTTGTTCTTAGATAAAATTGAAAGAGAAAGATAGAGAGAAATAAACTTCCAAAAAAAATATCCGTGTCTTGGCGCTGTTGAAGGAGTCTGAAATTACTGATTATTGATTGAAATAGTAATGTAACGTATAACAGGTGTGATTGTCTATCTCTCTTTTTATGTATCTTGGTTAACAGTTAAAATTATTATTATTTTACGTCATAATCAGATTTGGTTTTTAATGCTCTTATCATCTCTTGACCTCCCACGGGTCATCAAGGGGAGGGGAGTGGATCCGGTAGCGTTGTTGTTTGATTTATTATTATTATCTTCGATTTTATGATAATTATTATTTTTATCTCTATTATAATTATTATTCTTAATTTTATCTTTATTGCTTTTATTTTTATTATTTTTATTCTTATCAATATTTTTACTATTATTTTTATTATTATTATTGTCATTATTTATTTTTAAATATAAGTATATATAATAAAAGCACGAATAAATACATATAACTTCCTCTATCAGCATGCACTGTCGATCAGGATCTCCGCGCGCGTCTATGTTCCAATAGCACGGCTGGGGGTCCAGATTTCCTCTCGCGTGCACCGCCATCAGTTCCTTGAAGTCTCAGATCCTCATTGAGCCACCGACGATCTCTCTCACTCTGGGAATCAACACGTCAACCGATCCTGTCAATCGAGTGTCGTCGCTGCATCGAGACATGTAGAAAGAGTTCAGTTCTTGAGAATATTTCCGTACTTTTCTTAGCACTCGATCTCCACTCTGCAATTCGAGGCAGATATTGAATGGCGACGACAGTAGAATTCGCGGCGACAAAGTCAAGAAATTTATAACGATTGTCTCATTCGCGATCGCAACATCGTCAATAACGTTTTCTCCAGAAAAATACTTGATCATCATTTTACGAAGAAGAATCAAATCAAATCAAAAAATCAATTCGAAAATTAGAAAATTATTTTATTCGATAATTTCTACAATTTTACAGAGTTACCGTATATAATTCTTTTTAACTAAAACGTTTTAAACAAAACGTAATTTAACGTTCATTTCAATATATATATATATATATATATATATATATATATATATATACATAACCATATAAATATATACAGTGCTTTTTTTGTAAAAAATTAGGTGCCGGTACTAGGGTGAGCACATTTCTGTTCTGCCATTCAGGGATGCTATTTTTGAAGAGGATGAACGAGAGTGCCGAAGGCACCTGAGCGCGAGCGTCGAAGACGCTAAGCTACTCGCAATTAGGGGTTCTTGGGCGGAGCCCCAGCTGCCAACGCATTTTCAGGCATTTGGCTTGAAAAGGAGCTCGTTTTTGGACCATAAAAAAACTAATTTTGTCAATTGTATTTTTCAAAAAGAAAAAAGTAAGCGGGTTTCTTCTGTGACACCTTCTGTCGTTATTTCTTCACTCAGTCTGATTTTTTTATTTGCCGGAAAATTGCTTGAATGTGAAGCCGAAAAGAAATCAATAATCTTCTTCATTTTTAAAGTGGGATAAATTAATTATAATTTTATAAATCAATTAATTATAAATTTTTAAATTTGCTCTTTTAATGTTTTAAATTTAAATTTGTTTTATTTTAAAATTTCTATTCTTTGCGTTTAAAAACAAGCGTGAACGTCACATTACGCGCGTGTTTATAAATAATGTGGCTGCCTAAGCTCTTTTCAGGTGACGGATGCGTTTTCAATGTGGATATATAATTTTTGACGGCTAAATAACTTGTTCGGCGTTAATAA